>RPOG01006666.1:0-19545 GCA_008086565.1 Thalassoma bifasciatum
TGTGTGTCTGCAGGCTGCATTATTCTGCCCCTCATGATCTACATTTCTTTGTTGTCACAGTGTCATATTTTATAAATTAGCTGCAGAGCTGTGCTGAGCTAATTATATGTAACCTCTCAATATTTAATTGGCTTCTATGCATACGGTTAATAATTAATTTGACTTTCACAGCAGAAACGTTCGTGACCTTGTTGGAAATATAATGGCCTTCCTTTCCTCACTGACCCTTTTTTATTTTCCGACACACCCCCAGCTTGTGTGGCCATCCTCTTCCTCTTTGGCTCTTTGTTCGCTCTATAAAAGACTTTTAATTTGAAGGAGACACAAAGTCGATGCAGATTTTATCAGCATTGTTCGTTCAGCGTATATTCGTTCCCGCACAGGATGGTGGGAGGTTTTCAAAGCCCTCACTCATAATAATTGTTGCTGTCTTTCACAGAGCGGTGGCTCTCAGCTCCTCCTGTTAGTGCTGCTTCACATGCTGAGGGGGGAGGAGAGGGGGAGGATGGGGGAGGCGTCATGGTGACTCCCCTGTCATTACAGTGAGCAGACCCCCCTCGCTGCCTGTCTGTGTCAGCTGCAGGCTGTTTGTCAGCTCTCAGAGGATGATGACTGTAAGTGTGAGCGCTCACCTTAACATCCAGCTGCCTGTCAGAGGCTTTTAATCCCAGCTGTCCCTGAACGCATCCTGACGACAGGTGAGAACAAAGTGAGCCTCTGAGGCCTTCACAGCCGGCTTCATGACATCAAAACCTGAGAGCATTTAACCCTCCACCGCTTCACGGTTTCTGTATTTGACTTTCTGAAACACCTGCTGAGGTTTGATGTTGGCAGGCAGCAGCAGGAGGCCGATGTGTTGAATGTTGAAAACACCAGCCAGGATGAATCAGATGAAGAGGTCCTTTAATATCTGATCAACGTCCTCCTGTTACTGCAGTTTAAATGAGCTTTTGTCTTACAATATAAAAAAACAACAAAAACAAATTGGGTTTTAAATTTGCAGCATTTGGAGCTTTTCATGCGGAGATGAAGAGCGAAAATGTTAAAACTGAAACAGAATTTGCCAAACTTTATCTCAAACAACTCAACTATGAAACAAAAACAGGAGATTCTGGCACAATTTCAACTATCTAAAAATTGTACAGAGGGAGAAAAGGATGAAAAAAAAATCCACTGAAACCACCTTCAATGCACAAATGTTGCACAACAACTGAGAAGGAAAGGACACAAGCTGTACAGGAAATTGAAGAATTAAATATACAAACAACCTGAGAGAATGTGCAATTAGCTCCCCCAGATTTGTGCAATTTGTATGGCATGAATACACATCTCCTTGCATCCTTACATCAACTTTACATTTAATCCAATCGTGCAGATGATTGTCTTTGCATTTGGTGAGATGATACCCATATCCATTTCTTTTCCATAACCAATTCATTTTTAACATCCTTTTTTTAAAATTCTGTTTCCACGTTTTGTGAAGCACTTGGAAATTGTATTCACTCTAAACATTTCCAGTCAACACAAGCTTCAACAGCAACTCATGTTCTTCATATTTCTATCCTCATAAGTTATAACAATGGTTAACTTTATTATCAGAAAACTTTTAATTGCAGGGTTAAAATATGCTCTGTATAATATTCTTTAGAGAGATCTTGAATATCGAGAGGCAGTTGCCTGATTAATCCTCCTGTTGTCCTCATATTCTGTCTACACCCTGTGACTTCTGGGTCAAAATGATCTACCTCACTAAACTCTCATTATAAAGTAGATTTAATGAGTTCTAACCTCTAAATATGTCATTTCTGAAGGAACAACTTGTTATTTACCACAAACTGTGTGGATACCTGAGTTTTTCTCCTCACATGGCAGAAAGACGGCAGGAGACGCCGCTCGTTTCTATGACACTGTCAACTGTATTATTATATACTGTGTAGGTGGTAAGCAATAATTTAATAGTGTTTCTATAGCCTAAGAACGCAGCAGAAAAGTGCAAAAGTAGTTCTGAATGCATTGCTTTGATCCAATCAGTCACTTTATTTTTCCTTCCTTCCTTTTCTTTGCCAGGCTACAATGTAAGAAAATATACTAAACAAAAATCTGATTATTCCATTCTTCATGGAAGCATTTCATGTCAAGTTAAATCCATAACCAAAAAGCTATTGTCAGCTCTGAAACTGACTCAAATGTTAAGTAATCATTGAAAACTGAGACTCAGAATGTTTGAAGAAACTACAGGGTCCTATATTTTTTAATGATGGTAAAGTTACAAGTAAGTTCATCGAGTCAGGAAAAAAGTTACCTGGCTGCCTTAAAACACTGTGCTAACATTTCAGTCATGTCACAAGTAGAACTAAATTTTAAAATACAAATTGATCCAACAAGTTTCTTAATTCTACTCTTTTATTTGGCAGATGCTTTTGTCCAAAGCGATGTACAACACAAGCAATAATTATGACTGGGGAAAAAAAAAAACTTAATTAAATGTGATGGAGTGCCTCAAGTTTGTTTTGAGAGACACGCTCCCTCTCACTGAGAGTGATTACACTTCTTTAGTCTTTCGTACGGCCCAGATTGCACAGAGGTGGGCGTTCTGCCCAGCAACAACACTCACGTCAAACTATCATGTGGTTTCCCAGGTAACACTCTCAAGTGTCTTCACTCTTCATGTGTCTTGATATGATTGTTTGTAGTTTGAACAGAAAGTGTTTGTAGGTAATTTCCTGTTGCGGGACCGAGACACTTATCTAAAGCAACATGTTCTTTTCCCCCACTTGTTCTTCCAGGTTACAACATGTTCTATTTCTTCACAATGTTCACACAAGAATCAACAGTTTAAATATAATGAGAATATATTTATACATTTCTCCTACAACTAATAATTAAAAAAATGTCACTGCCCACCTCCAACCCTTTAACTACAGAGGCTATTTAAGGCCTTGCTTGAGCTTGATTTGTAACAGAGATCTGAAATGCAAGAAAGAAAATGTAATAAAACCCAAAATGTAGTAACTGGTCAACAATGTAACGGATGACAGCCCGAAGCATAATGACCATTTGGCTAGAATGTAAAAACTTGTTAAATTTTAGGTTAGTGATTAAATTTTTGGGTTTTATTGTATTTTCTTTTATTATTACTTTGTTAAATTTCGGTCATGTTACATATTGGGCTTTGACATGCCTTTGTAAAGATCTTTGTACAAATGTTTTAACACGTTCAATATCCTTAAAAACATAACTGAGTTTTAACATTTTAAACATTATCCTGTATATAATTACCCTCAATTAAAATTCATGATATTTCGGAAATGATTGGCAGCCCACTTGCAATTCATTCGCAGCCCACCAGGGGGCCACAGGTTGGGAGTCACTGCTCAAGGTCATTTTATCCCTGGGGACAAAGTGCAGAAGTTTCTGATTAAGAATCTAAATGTTCCCTGAAAAATTAAGTCTTGGACATTTCTAGGAGTAGAAATGAACTCTTGAAACTTTAAAAAAAAAAACCTTGAAATTGCTTGTTGGTCTCACTAAAAAAATCTGATTAAACTTGAATATGAAGTTGATAGAACTAATTTATCAGCCCTGTCTTTGTCACCCCGGCTGAACTCAACATTATAAGGCAGTCAGGCTACAAATTATTTGAAGTTGGAATAGTTTATTTTATTTTTTATTTTTTACACTGCAAGTGTTGTTCATTGATGCAATGCAGCTGCTGTCCTGTGCTGTAGTTTAATAAAAACAGTTGGAGTTTCTTAAAAAACGCTCTTCTCACTGGGGACGCTTGACCTGTACAGAAACATTAACATTCATGTCTCCTGCAGCAAACACACAACTCTCTCTAATGCAGCTGCAGATCCTCAGACTTTAAGTGCACCTTAAAAGCAGAAAAGGTAAAGTGCAATTAAACTTTAATGTGAATTCACCTCCCTGATGATAATCCAGCATGAAAGGGGAAATTTGTCCCCAACAAGCTCACACCTGAATAAACCGTTTGTTTGAAATCATAGGAACACAAAACCCTTTATGACGGCTGTTATTTTTATGTTTTTAAAGCTGTTTTTAATGTCTTGTGTTTGTTGTTCATTGCTCCCTGGAATCAGTGTTAAAGATCACCGTTTATATCTTTGACTTCTGCGACCGCCTCATTTTTAATCTGTCTGGATGTCACCGTAAAGCACTTTGTCTTTGTCTGTGAGAAGTGCTTTACGAACAAATTTTGCTGGCACGCTGTTTCTCTTTCACTGTTTTTAAAGCATCTGCAGGACTCCAGCAGGAAAACAAAACACACAGTGCAGAAAAATCTGATTCAATTTTCTTTACACAGGAGCCTGTGCTGCTGCAGGCTGCAGGAGGTGATAATTTTAGACCTGGTGTGAGTATTTCTGAGGACAGATGAGCAGATCTATTTCCTGTGATGTCACCTCTGATCTGTCCCGTGGTGCTCACAGGGCCGGCGGGCAGAGAGGTGTTCGGAAACATGTTCGGGAAACACGACAGAAACGGTCCACGGTGATTCGCGCATAATGAGGTGAGAGTGCAGATCTGATGTTGTTAATGTGTTTAATATCCAGAGTCAGCCGGCTGTGAAATGAGCCTCACATCACAGAGCTGCTTTGAAATAGTCAGAGAGAGAGAGAGAGAGAGAGCGAGAGAGAGAGAGAGAGAGAGCAGGGGAAACTTCTAACAAAGGGGAATAAAATCCAGCACCATGGTCGGCTATTTTTGGATGGTATATTTTTTCTCTGTGGAGGTTTGTGTTGTGAGTCTTATCAGCGTGGCTCCATCACTTTTCCATTCATCTACAGATGCCCCCTCATGATAAAAGCTCCTCGGTCACTGTGTTTATTTGGGCCTTTCTTGGCAGGGCCTCTCGCTCATTTAACGCTAATAGATCCCTGTGAGACGAGCGAGCGCAGAGCTAAATGACGTTCTTTGGTTAGTCGCTTTCTATACTGAACTGAGCGCGCTCAGAGGAAACATTTGGCCCTCGGGGAGCATTAGAGCCACTGTAGAGTTCATATGGAAAAGACTGATCATTATATCATCACCGAGTCTGCAGCAAAACATTTCTTACAGTCAGACTGTGTGAGCGAGGGAGTTCAGTAAATAATGTGGGGGATAAATTCAGACGTGTGGATCTCTGCAGGGACCGAGCTGTAAGGTACAAACTGCAGTCTGAAGGTGTGTGTGTGTGTGTGTGTTAGAGCTAATATTTGCACAAGAGTTGAACACATTTCTTATATTTGAGACACACTCATCTCCTACACCTTATATCATGTTGTCTTAAAAAAGGAGCTAAAGACTTTGAGCTTTATTAAACAGAGAAAAACTTTGTGTTTAACTGTTTAATCTTCTTTGAAATGCTAATGCTGTTTGTGATGAGCGTACCTGCTCCGCTCCCTGAGCTGCTCTGTGTTCAACAAATGAGGCTGATTCTCCCTCAGAGCTTCGTTCAGGCTGTTAATGAGGAGACGGATTCAGCTGGAGGTAAAACTCTCCTTTTATGATCCCTGTGAAATAATCGTTATATTACATTACATTAAGAGAGCAGGATTCTTATGTTTCGGTTCCTTTACTGAAGGATTTCAGGAGTTTGAACTTAGAATACTGAGTCAGATCAGAGCAATTATAGTTTCTCTTCAGGTTTGGAGTAAAACACGTTCAGCGTGCTATCTCACATCCTGACACACACGTCTCATCTACAACTTGAAGGGAAAAGTATCACTTGAAAATATCACATTTTTTCCTATTTTCTCACTTTTTTCTTTGAAGTCAGACTTGTCAAACTTAAAAAAATTGCGGCTTTTTAACGTGGTAAAATTTAAAAGGAACTGTGAGGATTATTGGTTAACACTTTTGGCTGGAATCTGTGGTGTTTTCCCAGGACACAGACTCCATTTCCCACAAGCACTTGCACACACTGTCATGACGACATGATTCTTCACAAGTTGTATTATTACTTTGAAAAAGTGAATACACTTTTTTGAAAAGTAACTACGCTACAAACTCACAAAGTTTTCAGTGCAGTTAATTAGCCGGCTATATTCAGTGCCACTCACAGCCTGGTGCTCTGAGACATATCTGTACAACCTCACCAAGCAGAGCAAATGTAACCTGGCTCATCATTTTATTGACTCTCAGGTTTGAACAGATCACTGCAGAATAACTGCTGCATGTGGGTTGGAGTGGCCATTATCACAAACAACTTAGCTGTGTTTTAGCCTTTAGCCCATGCTCTATCACTCTCCTGTTTAGCTTTCTTCTGCTCTTCATTTTCAGCACAGAAAAACACATATCTCTCCTGTCTCCTGTTGTAAATCAGTCTAGTCATGTTCAACCCAATCAGGAAGCTGAGGAGTAGTAAAGAGAACTAACCTGATAATCGCTGATAATCTCATTTTTAATTATAGGTTACAATCAGGCATATTGGTCTTTTTCAAGATCACTCAGAAAGTCCTCACAGTCTCTTTAAGTTGCCCTCATACATCATTGTAAAATGGGTTTATGCAATTCTGCATGACATCCATCTCGGAAAATTTTGGGGGGGATTTTTCGGAGGTTGCCTGTCCCTGTGCAATACAGCTACTAATACACAACTTTAAAATATACAGCATACTGCAAACCCCCCCAAACAGCAGCTAAACTCCATCTGAGGCCAAGTCTGCTCACTCCATCCAATGGGTGTTAATGCAATAGATGTTTTTTAATGCATCATCCAGGGATATTTCCAAGCTGCAGCGAAAAATCATGATCCCAGCAGATCAGCAGACCTGACCTGAGAACCGCCTGAAGGTCTGTGCTCAGATTTTTTCTTCAGAGACTTCTGAATACGAGCAGACGGGTTGCATTATTGATGATTTAATAACGTGACCCAAAACCCTCGTCTGACCCCCTCACTTCTTCCCCAACTGACATAACATCATATCACACTCCACTGACTCATCCTGAGGGTTAATACGTCTTCAATCTGAATGATGCATACGTTTAACTCAGCCTGACGTGGAAGAAAAGTTAAGGAACATCTGTCCGAAAGAAAACCCAACTCAGTGGGCTTAAAGCCCAGAGAATGATAAAATAATAACACCAAACAGGTGCTAATGATGGAGAACGTAACGTAAAGGTTGAACCAAATCATTAACTGATTCAGAAGCAGCTGTGTGTGGGGGAGAACAGCTGCTGGAGACAGTTTATTCTTAAAAAAACATCTGCCTGGTGTCTCACAGGCTCTGGGTTTAACACAGACAGATGTTTGAGAGGAGCTGTGGAGGATGAGGACAGAAGAGGAGGGTTTGAGGGGAGTGAGTGAAGCTGAAGAGATTCATACACACACACACACACACAGCTGACTCCCTCAGCATCATCTCATCAGAAATTATACCAGCCGGACCCTGAAGCACCCACCTAAAGAGGTCCTACAGACATTTCATAAAGTCATGAAGCTTAAAATCCAATTTACTCACTGAATCAAAGCCAAGTGACTCCTGAAAAGTGCAGGAAAATTGCTGCAGTAACTCTGGATGTGTAACTTTTAGTTCAAGTCTGTGCATCTATAACAGGCAGGCAAAAACTCAGATATTTTCTCCTCGTCCTGTTTTAAGTTGTAAACATGGAGAAAAAGTAATCGAGTCTCTATGTCCACTTACAGCGCCTGCAACCTCAATTTCGGAGCGCTCCTCACTGATGATTGCTGTTTACTCCGGTTTCTCTCTCGGCAGTGGCTGTTTTAAATATGGAAATTTCACAAATAAAACAGAAACAGAAAGAAATTGTGTCCTGGCATGAACAGCTCTACACCCAGAAATTATACTTTCAAAAAAGGAGTCTGGGTGACTGAGATAAACTGTGAGGAAAAGGCTGGGAGAATATCGACGCCTGTTTGGAGACACAACACGGCGACTCTCAGATCAAGTGTGTGGGTTTTCAGTGACCACAGGAAGCAGTTTCATTTCTATCATTTATCATTTTTAATCACATGAGCAGAGAAGAAGCTTGGAGAGCAGAATCTGAAGTTTCAGCCTATCTGTGGATCCTGCTAAAGAAACCACCAGCTGTGTGTTTTGTTTTCCCTCAGTGTACTCTGGCAGGCTCCGTGTCTAACAGGATCATGTTTTTGTTTCTCTCTTGTGATGACTTTGCTCTTCATCAGGCCTAGGGCTCCTCAGGAAGCTCTCCGTCAGCTGTGTTTAGCTCCTCCGATGTCAAAATAAAGTTAAAACAGCGTCTCGCTGCGAGGTCCACGGGGAGAACGGTGTCAACATTTATCAGCTGTAAGAGCTCAGCTGTCTAAACACAGTAAAGTTTATCAGCTTTAAGAGGACCAGAGGTCACGGGGAATCTCATTTGCATAATGAAGACGGTCCTGATTTCATTAAAGCAAGCACAGTGCCAACCAAACACAGTGAGGTGATATTTAAAGGGACTGATGGAAAAGTTTAAAATAAACCAAACAACAAACTGAGTTATTGTCAGAGTTTTTTTTTTTTTTTTTTTTTACAGCCTGGAGGGAAAAACACCAAAAATACTGAAGAAACAAAAAAAACAACAACAGAGCAATTACATGTGTTTTCGAAATTATAAATTCACCAATGTCTAAATCACAGTTGACTTATGGCTAAGTCCCGCCCTCAAACACAATGAGCCAATCACAATGTAAAGTCAGTTTTCTTTATGTATTGTGTTTTTCCTTCCAAGGTTTTAAGTTTAAAAATGGTCAAATGTTGTTCATGCTTCTCTGACATGAAGTATCTTAAGAAGTTGGGCGACAGGGTGTTGTTTTTTTACGCTTTCCTCAGCCACATCTCAACAGGGAAAAGTGTCTTCTTTGGATGAAGTTGTGCAGTAGACCTCAACATTGACTCAACGTGCATGAAATTAATGAGAATGTCTACATCTGGTCGAAGGAAAGTTCCAAGCAAAGAGACAAAAGTGGCAGTTTATTGTCCTGAAAGATGGTACTTTAGTTATAGTTCATTGTTAGGTGTCATCCAACAGACTGGTTAAACTAGCGTTAACTTCTGGAGGTTAGAGCTTTATTAACTGATCTATCATGGAAAAGATAAAGACTGGCAAACTTTACGCTGAATGATTTAATGTAAACACTGTAGAACCAAACTAATGCAGAGATATTCTTGGCAAAGATGGTAAAAAA
Source organism: Thalassoma bifasciatum (assembly GCA_008086565.1). NCBI lineage: Eukaryota > Metazoa > Chordata > Actinopteri > Labriformes > Labridae > Thalassoma > Thalassoma bifasciatum. The sequence goes on from RPOG01006666.1 coordinate 9,149, forward strand.
AGCTGTTATATTTTTCTCATATTCTGAGACAAAAACTTGACCTTCAGTGGTGACGGTGAGGACAATGAGATACAGTTCATTGCATTTGCATTGAGACCTGAAAACTTTGGCTTCTAACTGAAGCATTTTCATTGACCTTCTCATAGACCAGGGAAACTTTGCATTTCTTAACTATTCTTGTGATTGACGAGTCACTAGAAGAGCTGTGATGCTCCGTATCATATAGGATTTAATTGTTTCTTTTTGGACCACATTTTATCCCTCCAGTGCGTACGTAAGACCTCATTGGTGCTTTCTAGATGATTATCAATAGCCTCCTGTGAAATGTCTCCTTCTGTGATGTAGGAGGCGTGGTTAAGCCATGGTTAGATTAGACCGACTGCAGTATAAACTCATTACATGGTTTCTCATGACCATCTTAAAGGTTTTAAGGTTTCAGTTCTGAGGCGCCCCATGTATCCATGTTGATGATCCGCCCTCTGCAGGTGAGTAATAACCTGGACGGTGTCCACGTCTGCTCCAGTCTGTCTGCAGACGCCTCCTCCCTCCTGCAGCCATGTTTAGCTGCTTCCTCTCTCTGTTTCTGAGTCTAATGAAAGTCTGCCTCCTCTCAGTGATCACACGCAGCTCACTTCACCTTCATGTTCCTGCAGAAACATCAAAGACTCTCAGCACAGGGAGGGTTATTATCCCAGACTTTTATTTCTGTCACACAGGTGAGATGAGGCTGCTTCATTCAGGTGGCGTTCGCTCGCTTTCAGCAGCAGATTCGTCGGAGATCAAAGCGGATCAGAACAAAGCTCAAAATAAAATACACGATGGAAATAAAAGAGCTGTGGGTGAGGACGTGTCTGTGCATCACATTCCTTTAAAAAAGTTACCTGGTTCTTCTTTGTGACAGCAAACTCTTAACTCCATCACAAACACTAAAGGTATTTCATTTATTGGTCATATGTGTCTAAATACTTGGGTTGACACGAGTTCTGGTCCATTCCTGAATCATTCAAGGTTCTTCAAGCTAAGTCTCAAGTCTGTCAAGACAAATCCAAGACTGATCCCAAGTCAACACTCGGTCAGCATGAAAAATTTCAAAGTCATTTGATGCAACTTGTACTGTGGCTGCACAGAGAGGTTAACGTTGAAGTATAAAGACGACAGAACAATTCATTCTCTCGAAGTCAGCTTGGACTATACGATGCTGAGTCTCCACAGTGATGTGGCTTTAACTCAAGTTAATGTTTTCACCCACACTGACTTCACAGCGCAGCGTTTCAGCTACATCTCAGCTCCAGGAGGTTGGGGTCCTCTGAATGAGAAATGCAAGCCTCCAATTTCCCCCCAGGTACAGAAGCAGTGACACATCGACTTGCAAAAAAGCAAATCAAGCAGGATTGGAGGTTGTGCATGATAACAAGTGAAAATGGACTCAGCCAGACCAGGAGTCAACAGGTTTGAGGTTTTACAGCTCGAAATGAATGAGAAGAAGCTCATTGTTGATGTGAGAAGTGAAAGAACTCCTCATTCTTGGGACTGCGGTCCTATTCACACAACAATGTTTCAGCGAAAAATGCAATGACTGCAGTGAAAATGTTTTACATTTACACGAAAATGCTGAGGGATTGAAAATGCTGTGGTCTGTAGGGGCCATTTAAACAACAATTGTTTGGAGTACAAAGTAGAGGTGAGCTGATTATTTGGCATAAATATTGTTTGCTTCTCCACTAATCGCAGAAGTGGTGCAACTAACACAGTAGTCTGCCATTACTACTATTGTTGTTGTCCAGTTAACACATGGCATTTGAAGTTGCCACAATGAAAGTGCATGTGCGAAGCAGAGCATGACATCAGCATTTCCACTGAAAACTCTGACCTGCTGTTTACACAGCTACGGTGAAACAGCATTTCATAAAAAATCAGCTCTGGAGGTTTTCAAAAATTTTATTTCAGGTTGGCTAGAGCATCATTTTTGTGTAAAGGAGAGCCTTTGCGTTTAATCCTGAACCTGTTGTTGCGTTAGTGAAGTTATACGTCAGTTCAGCCCTGTTGATGACAGCCTTCTGGATAGTCAAACAGATTTTACGTTGACTGATGAAAGACTTAATCTGGACTAAAGTCAGCATAAAGCAGGGGTGCAAGTCAGATGGTTGTTGTTATCAAGGTAATTGTGATCTTGTTTCAACATGGTTGGTTTTGTTTTGAAAGTCACTGGCTGGTTTTTGGTACTTTTCGTGCATGACTTCCTGTCTGCCCTAAGGTGCGTTTCTGCTGCAACCTGCCAGAGCAGGGATGCAGTCGGACCGCAACTGTCACAAGGGTGGGAAGATGGACACAAACCTGGACCAAAAAACAAGGAGTTCTGAAAGTTACCCCATGGGCTAAACCACTAAGATCATGAGTGATTAAAGAGAAGGAGGAAGAAGGTAAAGAAAGCTGAGCCAGAGAAAGATCAGAGAAAAGGGAACCAAACCACCGCAGCCACAGAAAAGTCAGCAAGGTGAGTTAAAAACAAAGGGCTGTTGACTAAAAAAAGGCCCAGAGATAATAATTTGGAGTTGTGGGGTGCTTGAGAAAAACACGAGACCGGGGAAAACTCAGAGAAGCACTGAAAATATCTTGCAACCGCTCACTGCCTCTGAAGGTGAAACAATGAGTCAGTGCCAGGAGCAGGGGCACCAGCACCTTTAAAACCTCCCCACAGCTGCTCTGAATGAGGAGCAATCAGGCACACACACACACACACCTGCACACACACCTGAATCCACTCTGAGATGATCACCTCCCAAACACACGGAGACCAAACTGAACAGCAACAAAGTGGATCCAGTGTAAGATGACACATTGTGAGCTGATAAGTCTCAAGTCCAGGAGGCAACAAGTCCATTTTCACATCAGCTTAAATTTAAGGAAACTCAGGTCTCAGGTTATTCAAAATAAGGTGTCATCACAGTCAAAACTTTTTCTTGAAAGCCCCACTGCAGCCAAGTCCATGTCATGTTCCAAGTCCTTGTTATGTTAAGTCCTGTATCATGTGGCCTTTCCTCCCAAGTGGAGAGAGCTTCTCATCTAAAGCCCTTACAGAAGTAAAGAGGAATATTAAACCCATTTAAAAGTTTGTTTTGATGAAGAATAATCTGATAAGTGCTCTTTGTGTGTTAAGGCTTTCAGATAATGTTTCTTTTGAGATCAGGGACGAGGAGACTTCAGAAAAACAGCTTTTATATCTCTAAAAAACCAAAGCCCATCAGAAAAATTCTCCTGCAGAATTCTTAAGAGAAACATTATCAAATAAACGCTCAGACATCGAAGCAGAGTCTGATTCTTGCAGCCTCTGATTTATCTGAAAGATCCCCTCTTTATCTCTGCGCTCATAAAACATTCAGCAGGCTAATACACTCATTATCTGCAGACGACATCGTTTCCATCCATTACTGAAGTTTAATGTTACAATGCTGAACAACAAACACGGAGTGTTTCACAGGAAAAGATAATGCACTTTATGTTTGCGTTGTTTATATTTGCAGTGCATGCAGTAAGCTCTCTGGAACATGTTGCCTCCTCACAGTCATGAGAAGGTGAAAAATGTTGGTGTGATGGTCTCTTTTTAGACATCACTGAAGAGGTTTCCTGGACTATGTTGTGTCTTTGATCTTTTTTGAATCCTTCAGAGCCTCCAGAGCTCGATAAAAAGCTCTGTGGGTTGGTGCGAAAAAAAGAAAATAACAAGGACCGCTCGAGTTCCGGCTAAGTGCAGCTCATTCCTGGTAGAATTATGGACGTGGAGGAAGAAGGAAGAGAGTGAATCACATTTTCAGAAAATCCATTTACTCCCATTACAGCTTGTTGAAATCATGGACCTGAGAGTACTGGGCTTTACTTTCCATTTATCGTATATTCACGACCCTCTCCGACACACAACAATCAGCTGACTCCTACTTTAATCCTGTCGAACACTCATCCAGGGAGCAAAGCGTTTCTTGGAATAATCGAAATTCAGAAAGAAATGCACTCAAGGTGTAATATGGCACTTTGTGCTAACGCAAAGAAAAAATGAAGCAATTCAAATGTACACATAGAGAGAGAGAAAGCTCAGACTGAAGAGGCATGAGGGTGAAAGGTCATGTCACACTGATGGGATGAAGTAAAATGAATTTATTCTTTGTACAGAATGCAGTGGTGTTCAAAGAGGGGGGGCAAGGGGGACAGTCACCCTCCTTCATGGCTCATTTGTCGAAAAATGCACATTAAAGTGTCCTCTTTGGAGACAAAATGTGTGCCAAAGCATCCTCTTGGAAGGCAAAACTAATGGTGACGTGCCCTCCCGGTTGGTGAAAGACACTAATCTGCCCCTTGAGCTGGTTAAGACAGGACAAACTGTCCCCTTGGCAGCTAAAATGGGTTAAACTTTCCCATTTTGAAGCCAAAATTCCCAAAAAGTGATCTCCTTGGGAGTCAAAACATGTTGAAGTGCCCTGTCAGGAGCCAAAGGCGTGCGTAGGTGCTCTCCTTGGTGTCAAACTTCCGCTCAAGTGCCTTCTTGGAAGCCAAAACAAATACTGAAGTGCCTGTTTGATTGGAGAATGACAACTTTCTGCAACTATGGCTGGTTAAAACATGATTAACTGCCCTCCTGGGAACCAAAACAAGAGTTTAAGTGCTCTCCTTTTGGGAGTCAAAATACACAAAAGTATCTTTTGGGGAGCCCAAACTTGGTAGCCAAATTACACAACAGTAATCCCTTGGGAGTCAAAGTGAATGCTCAAGTGTCCTTTTGGGAGCCAAAACATGCTAAAGTGCACTCTCAGGGGCCAAAGTCGTGCTCAATTATTTTGGTGCCATACTTACATTGAAGTTCATTCCTGGAAGCCAAAACAAATGCTGAAGTGCCCTTTTTGGGATTCAAATACTTTTTAATGCTCTCCTGAGAACCAAAAGAGGTGCTAGAGAGCGTTTTTGGAAACCAAATGAAACAAGCATGATTTCTTGAGGGGCAAAACACATTATTAAGAGCCAAACGTGTGCCAAGGTGCCCTCCCTGGTGCCAATCTGCCTGTTTGATTGGAGAATGACAACTTTCTGTGACTGTGGCTGGTTAAAACATGATTAACTGCCCTCATGGGAGCCAAAACAAGAGTTTAAGTGGTCTCCTTTTGGGAGTCAAAATACACAAAAATATATTTGAGGAGCCAAAAAGTGTGCGTAATTGCCCTGTTGAGAGGAAAATCATGCCAAAGTACCCTCGTAGGAGCCAAAATATGCACTGAATGTCCCTATTTTTTTGCTCCTGCCTGTAAAGATGTCTGTGCACACCACTGGCAGAGTGTGAGTAGTGTGTGTGAGTACAGCAGCAGTTTGCATTGTGTATTAACTAAAGAAGGATGTGATTTATAAAGCAGGGCTCCTCTGCAGCTGTTTGCTCTACACCTGTCCAGGTGTTCAGTGTCTGGAGTGATGAAGGCCGGAGGAGAGTGAGGAGGACAGGTGGGGAAACCAGCTGTTCCCTGCAGGTTCACAGACATCACCAAATGATCCAGATGGAAGTTTCAACTCTGGAAAACAGCCTCAGAGTGGAGAGGATGGAAGTGATGAATGATCGGGTTAATACGAGCACGTGGAGGAGAAAATAATTGGCTTACAGTTCAAACCCAAATTTTAAGCACGTTAAGAAAAATATTAAACTCTGAGTTTTATCGCGTTTTGTCTCCTCAGCAGGAGGATCTCAGAGTCGCACAGACTTTGAGTTGTGGGAGCTTTTGTCTGAGCGTAACACATTCTGTATTCTCTTTAAATAATAAATCTGCTGCACGACACAGATGAGAGGACTTTTACATTTTTAACGCAGAGTTTCTGAGGCGAGAGGGGCGCAGCAGTCTGAGAGGTGTTCACAGCCTCAGACTCTGCAGGTGTGAAACTGGCTGCTGATATTTGACTGAACTTTAATGGAAGAAACCTAAAACACCTTGAAACGCAGAAGTTTCAAGACATTTATGGTTATCAGTATGCTCACAGTGAGAAGCTGCTCTGTCGACATGGAAAACTATTTCAACCATTATCAAACCGATTAGACGAATTAGTGGCACGTAAATTTGAGGGGATATATCCTTGGGTAAATAATCCACCAGAAAATGTGGAATTTAAATTCTGAGCTCTGGATTTAATGTGAGAGTTTTCTGAGTATGGAGAGCAAAAGCAGGTTAAATATAATCCCGACTCCCATCTGTTATAATCTGAGGAGGATTTATTTCTCAGCGTGAAGCAAACAATCAATTCTAGATCAAATATTTACTCTGAAACAAAAATCTGAAACAACAAGTGTTCAGATTTACTTCAACCCCCAGATTTAAGAAAAAAAAAAAAATTGATTAATTACAAAAAAAAAAATTCTGCACATCACTTCACTGGCCACTTTTCATTGTTCTACCCTTTTGGGATTTTGGACCATCATTCTTTTTAAATAGTGTTATTTTTATTCTTTGTAAGTAGTGCAAGTTCTTAATATATTTTTTTCTAAACTGCTATTTCTAATGACTATTTTAAGTCTTTATTATTATAGTAAGAATGATAACAGTAGGGGTAGTGATGACAATGCTGATAATGATTATTGTTGCTGTTGTTGTCGTTCTTATTGTTATAATTACTGTAGCTAATTTTTTAAGCTTATTTATCTTATTTGTTTTTTATTTTTCTTCTTATTCTACTTTATTATTTTAATTTATTTTTGCATCTTTTGCACTTGGAATGTTTGTGAGCTGCTGTGACATTGAAATTTACCCAATGGGGGATCAATAAAGACTGTTCTATTCTATTCCTGACCTCCCTGAATGCATCAGAATAGATCCAGCTCCATTCAAGCAAAAAAAATGTTGTCAAAGTAGTTTTTTGTCTTCTTGAGACCTGACAAACCCGACTTCTTACTGCATCATGATGTTGATGTGATTCTGACGTTCACATCCCTCTGAAGATGAACTTTAATAACCTCTCTTGTCCTTTGGCTCCCGCGCAGCTCAATCTTGGAGAGTTGAGTCGAGCTCCTGACCTGAACTGAAGTCAAACATTTGGATTTTCTTTATTTCAAATTCTCATCACATCATTGGCTCAGCAGGGGGTTGAAGACTTGCGACCTGCGAGATCAACTCTTTAACTCTCCTGTCTCATGAGGTGAGGATGTGGAGGTGTGTGAAGACTCCCTGCTGAGACGGGGGAGGTGAATTTAAAGTTTTAGCCTCGGGGTAAGAGTCTGTTCCAGTCGAGGTCATGCGGGCGGTGAGTTCAAACACAGCTTAGTGATCCAGATGTTTTTAAATAATGAAATTTAACAGTTACCTGGTGCTTTTGTAGAGGAAGAATGGAGGCCTGGTAAGACTTCACCTCCCTGTGACATGAGTGTTCTTCAAATACCACGTTTAAGAATCATAGAAATGCAATTTAGTAGTTATTCTAATTTTCTTCCTTTTGCACTTTAGGAGGAAAAAAAGCCCTAAAGTCGCTGACAAATCCTTTTTGTTGTACTCTCTGCTTTCGAATTGTTCCAAAACTTAGAAATTATTCATGTTGCCTTTCAGGACTCCTTTATGTGCCGCTGCAGATTTTTATAAGCACCATGACATCACATCAAGCGGTTTCTCTTACCCAGAAAACCGTGACTTCATGATTTACTTTGTTCTGTTACACTTATAAACACAGGGAGAAATACCTCAGCTGAACACAACTCAGGAGAAAAAAGCTTCACACTTCTTTCCAACACATCAAAACCCGCTTTCCTTTTGGTCCAGCTTTGACACAACGTGTTATCGTAAGCAGCACGAATCATTCAACTTGATAACATCGTCTTGGAAATATAAAAGGTTTGTAGTGAGGCTGTGAGGTCCTTTCCAGTGGCCTTAAACTCCAAAGATAACGTGTCGACAGAAGAATGATTCAGCCTCACGAGGAGCTCTTTAAAGATGAGGTTTAAACTCTGGATGTCAAAGTGACAGAAAAGAAAATGTTTGTATTTAACCAGCTTTTAAAAATCTGACAACTTGTGAAAAATGAACCGAAAAACCTTCATCAAACAGCTGACTTCAAGCACAAAGAGGTAAACCGTCTCATTTCTCCGTAGTTAATTACAAGACATGAATAATGCAGTGAGATTTATTTCACTTCATCTTCATTAAACTGTCATCTGAGTCCTCTCCGTCGTCTTTTCTCTGACACACTTTGTCCTTCACAAGGAGCTCAGATTTCATTAAGGCGTACTCCGAGGTTTCAGAGGGATAACTGGAACATTACTCTACACTCCTGATCAAAATCTTTAGACCAGTTGAAAAATTGCTCTAATTTATATTTTGCACTGTTGGATCTTGAAAAGGTTCTAAGCAGAGTTTGAAAAAGCAAAACGAAGAAATGAGTGTGAGATTCAACATCATTTTCTGTACGTTATTCACACTATCATGACCTCCTGATGGCAAAGGGAAAAAAATCTTTAACTCTTTAAACGTGGTTGGATTATTGAGCTGCATAAGCAAAGACTTTCAACGCCATCACTGCTAAGGTTGGACGCAGTAAGACGGACTAATGAATTTCTTTAAAGATCCTGAGGGTTATGGAAGAAAAAAAGATCTGCTATCTCTTTATGAGCCTTGGAGCTGATATGTCAAACATTATTTTTTTGTTGCAAAGAGAAATGTCATAAAAACACATTGCTGTGGTCAAAGAAAAGTTGTTTAGTTGTGTGGAATATATAAACAAACTCTAAGATACTTGTTTGTTGAGCTAATTACCCAAAAGTTAGTTTGCACCATGACCTATTTTGAGCTGAGAGCTTAAAATGTATCAGCTCTAACCCTATATTGGATGATTTTTGAGCTCTCTAAACAATTGTCGTAAGGTTAGTCAGAAGTCTGCATGTAAAGAAAAGATGAGGAATTTAAAGAGATTTTAATTCTGTGTTGGAGCTTAAGTTTTTAAATACATAGAAACATACAAAAACAAATGGATAAGATCGCAGCTCAGATTGACATTATTAACATACAAAGAGACATTTGTGCCAGTGTTTCCAGTGACAGGATGAAAACCTTGTTTCACTATTTGCGAGCTGAGAGAGTGACATTATTATTTCATTTACTGAATCAATTAATCGACCCATGAATTTGTATATTAAATTTCGAAGCACAGCATGCAATGTGGACACATTATTGGTGACAAACATGTCAATCAATCAATCTTTATTTACATAGCGCCAAATCATAACAAACGTTTGTCAGGGAAATTTCCTCTGTTGAACTCACGAATTCTAAGTTACAAAAATTGCAATCCACAGTGTGATGAATCAGAGCCTTTACTCATGCAGCATGGAGAGGAGACTTCAGCAAAGTGTCCTCTCCCGATGGTGACATTCTATGTCATTGTATACAGTCAGGGTTACAACAACAGCAACTTCACAAAACACTCCCTGCATTTCACACCTAGGGACAACAAACAGGAACTGTCTTTGATCAATCAGTTGTCTCCTATCTTGATCAATGGGTGTCGGCTGAAAAGCTGCTCCTTCCCCAACCGACCCCAAATGGGGCAATAAAACTTCTAAGGGATTAACTTCCTCCCCACCTAAACTTCCTGGCAAAGAAATCATCGACTCACACCTGGACATCTGTTTTGCCCTTACATTTCACCCCTTGTCACCATAGTGACAAAACAAAATTCAAAACAGAACATAGTTTCATAGTCAAAAAGTTCCCTGAAAAAGTTGTCAATGAAACAGCAAAAAAAAACACACTTACAAACACAAAGCTTACAGAATTAAACCAAGGTTTCCATCTGTTTCCTCCAAAAGATTCCTCAATGCACATTCTTAAAATGGACTATATTGCATTAGTGTCATTTATAGGCAGAAATGGTGACTTTACATGTTATGATATTGTTTGTTTTTTTTTTTTCCCATCATTCCAATTTTTTTATCTAAACATAAGAGCTCACATATATGTCAGAGCACAAATACAGAAACATAAAGTAATGTCAGTTACAATTAATGCAGGATACTGGAAAACTAACAATTGGATTTGTATAGCTTGAAATTTCCAAACACTTTAATCAGAGTACTCTCATCAAATCCTCAAGTTCTTCAGTCATCTGTTCAAACAATGTTCTCTTTTTCCCGATAAGTTGTTCCTTTGTGGCAGTCTTGAGTTTATCTTCTTCCTGAGTCTGTGTTGATGGCAGAACCCTGCCACGCTTCTCTTCTGTGTCTCTTCTTGTAAGTCCCATGTTTAAAAAATCAGAGTCCATAAGTTCATACCCAGCCACATGCCGTGGCTGGGGTGTAGGCGGATCAGTGTATGTGACATCAGTAGTAGGGGTGAATGCACGTGAATCAGTGGACGGTGTGGTGTATGTGAATATATGAGGACATTTGGAGTCCA
>RPOG01006667.1:0-22458 GCA_008086565.1 Thalassoma bifasciatum
GGTGAAAACAGATGAGGGATAGTGACAGAGGGAAAGAGCATAGAGAGAGAAGGAGATAGACAGAGAGGGAGAGATAAACAATAAAACAACGGAAGAGAACAACCACAACAACTGGATGAGTGAATACAGACAGGAGAGCGAAAACCAGCAGCTGATCCTGCAAAAAACAAGGGAATAAAAAAAAAAAAAAAAAAAAAAACAAATACGCTATCCTGAGGAGACACCACAATCTCTAGGAGCACCTGTGAAAAGATGAACTGGAGAGATCATGAGGATCAGTGAGCACAGCTATAATAATTATAAGTCTAATGCTGATTATTCGGGTTGAGTTGTGTTTTGTGTTGAGTGAAAATGCCAGGGAGTGAACATGCAGGTGTAGTCCTGCTGCATGCAGAGACCGGACACACACCTAGAGGGCCCCCAGCGCCGGGCAGCTGGCAGCTATGACAGAGCTTATTTGCATTTTCAGATGCAGACGCCGAAACAGCTCGCGGAGAAATGCCATGAAAAACTGGGGTTTTCGGCAGGCCTAAATTCATGAACCCAGTGGGAAAAACAGCCACATTCATGACTTTGGGACATCAGACTTCTGCATCAAATGACTTTTAACTGTTTACAAAAGTATAATATGGCACCTTTAAACTTTCAAAGATATTTTCTTATGTTTGTCCAATCCGTGACAGGTGCAAACAGGCCCCTGGCAATCTTTATCACAGATTCTGTTCACGTCCAAGCCTAGCATTCTACTTGTCAGCTTTATTTGATGTCTTCTCAAAGATCACAGGTTCAAAAATTTACCCATGTCCTTTGCTTGATCTTTTTGGTGTGTAATAGGGTGAAGTTACTCTGACAGAGGTTGCAGTTGAGTTGCATAGCCTACTCAGCCCTTCTGGCGAGGCACCTCATTCTTCAATTGTCCTCCTACTTGCAATTGATGGATTCGTAAGGTCATATATTCTCTTAAAATAGAAAAGATAATATATACACTGCAGGAATCCATCAAGAAGTTTGATGTGATGTGGCAACTTTTTATTTCCCAGGTGGAACAGCTGCCTGGGTCACTTGAATCATGAAATATTTAGGTAGTCTCTGTGCACTCTCTCCCACCTTTTTTTTCTCTTGATTGTCCTGTGACTGATTGTTAACTATGATTAGTTTGGCATGGTTTACCTGCTGCTTAATGTGTTTGTGTATTTTTCTTGTGTTTGAGGTTCATAAACAAAAATTCAATAAAGATAAAATGACCAAAAAAAAAATATGATAAAATTGGTTGAAGTTTGGATACATTAAGACCCTTTCCTAGGTTTTTTTTCTTCATTTCTTCTCATTAAAAATGACCTAGAAAGCTTTGTATTAATTGAGTAACACAATTTCATGCTTTATTTACTCATTTACTTTTTCAGCTGGTGCCAAAACTTACACGGAACTTCCTAAAGGAAGGCTTTATGGAGAAGACTGGGCCAAAGGTTTGTGCTGGTCATACTCAATTTATTTTGCCATTATAGAAATCTCTTATGCCAGATTGATTTATCTTTTTTTCTTGGCTTTTTTTCTTCACTGTTGGGTTTTATGTGTTGGATTTGTGTGACATGACAAGGTTGTGAGTTCTATCCAGTTTGTGTTGCCCACTAAAATGATTTTCAATTGGCAACATCAACATGGCATAAAACATAATATGAAACATAAAAGTATTGAATCTTGAAACATTTGTTCCCTTTTATTTTCATGACTATGTGTAATGGTCACAATTCATTTTTAGTTGCAAGTTTAAATATTTGAACTGTTTAAAAAAGCCTAAGTCTAAAAATGCAAAACAAAGAAAATAAAGGTAAGTAAAGGTTTTGTTCAAACATTCTTTTCCTATCTTGCTGTTCTTTTGCTGCTTCAGAGTACAGCAAAATTCTTGAAATTTCTTTTATTTATTTCATTCCCTTTGGCAACAAAGTTATTTTTACATTTAATTTTAGGCTTTTCTTAGCAGAAGGTACCGCTCCACAATCTCTTGAAGGTTATAGAAAATTTAAGCTTGAGTTTATTTTTTGCCCTTTTACAGCACACAGAAGGCTTTAAGAAGAGGTGGTTCACTATGGATGACAGAAGGCTTATGTATTTTAAAGATCCCCTGGTAAGAACTAAACTGCACCATGAAACCATTCCTTTTGCTCTGAGAAATCTCTAAATTTGAAAAACAAATGCTCTCTCTGTTACACAGGATGCCTATGCACGTGGCGAGGTGTTCATTGGCAGTAAGGAGAACAGCTATACAGTGTTCTCTGGCTTGCCCCCATCCACACAAGGCTACCATTGGAACCATGGCATCACCATTGTTACACCAGATAGAAAATTCTTGTTTGCTTGTGAAACAGAAGCTGAGCAAAGGGATTGGATAGCTGCCTTTCAGAGGGTCATTAATCGACCAATGAGGCCACAAGAATATGCTGGTATGAAGATTTCGGAAAAATTACGAACTGAATTGATTTGGTTGTATCACAGTTTCTCGTGTTTTTCAAAGTTCTTTGTAGAAGACCATTATCATCAAAACTACTAACAGTACCATGCCTTATAGTCATTAAATACTCTTCTGTTTGTCAGAGATATGAGTTCAGAAATTAATCACAGGTGTTAAAGCCATTAGTAAGTCGTCTTTGAGATGGTGTTGGGTTTAAGGTGTAAGTAAACCTCCACCAATGAAATGACAGCAGATGCAGAGGACAATGGGAGACAAAAAAAAGGAGACAATAGGTTCCAGAGCCCTGGTCTTTCTCTTTTACTTTACAGCAAAAACACAGTCCAGTCTCACAACATGCAGCTGAACTAAAGACCTGGGAGACTGTCACACACTGTGCAGATCCTCTAATCAGGGCAGTCAGCAGAAGAGACACAGGGCGTTTTCAAATTCGCCTACTACATACTCCTACCAACTGCAGTATGCAGTAGGCACTGCAGTGTGCAGTATGCAGTAGGCACTGCAGTAGGCACACTGTAGGCACTGCAGTAGGCACACTGTATTTAAATGTAGTATGTTGTATGACAGTTCTGTTTGGTCTGTTTTGCAGTATGCTACACTGGTTTCCAGTTTGAGGAAAGCAAGAGTAAGGAAAGTTGATGAATTTTTTTATTGTCTTTATTATCATTTATTCGTATTAAGTTATATTAGGACAAATTAATAAATATTGAATCAATAAATTCTCCAGAAAGACACCTCTAAATTTTGGAGGAAAAATTAGGAATTTTCGGTTTTGAAAAGTCCCAAATTTAATGCATAAAACAGGGTTAAAAGACGTCCTCTGCAGTTATTACAAATGATTATAGGTCCAAGGGCTATAAACTGCATTAGTTTTACCAGGAGACCTCTGATCTTTGTAATAACTGCAGAGGACGTGTGTGTTTAAATGTGGATGTATGTCGCAGCAGAATTCATCATATTTGATTTTTAATGTTACACCATATGTTATTCATTGAAAATAATCTGGAGTGGATTGACTTTGTATTTTTAGAGATGATGGAAAAACTGCTTCCGATGATGCACTTATTATTTCAAATATGTTTATAGGATAATGACAGCATATACTATGTAAGTACCCCACTTCAAAGATGTTTTGGTGCTTACACTTGATTTGTTCCACTGCTTCACCCAAACTTTCTCCGGTTTCCGTCATTTTCGATACAGACCTGTGGCCAGGCGCTTTGCATTGTGGGTAACAGTATGCCAGGTAGACTGGTCAGATGCATACTGAGAAATTTTCCCAGATCAGTAGGTCATCCGGGTAGTTTTGGCATACTGCAAATTTTGCATTTGTTCGTTTACTGCATACTGCATACTGCATTTTGGACAAATCAGTACATACTGGTAGTATAGTACGTGAATTTGAAAACAGCCACACCCTGCCCTATCTCTCCTGGCCTCTGACCCCAAGACTCCTCCCACACCAGTGACTATAAACTTTTCTACAAATAAACAATATTTACAATACAATGCAAATGACTGAAGTGCACATACAGAGGAAAGAAAATATCTAATAAACTGACAACAACCTAAACAACCCCAAACTTAACAAAATATCCCCTCTAACCCTCCCCTCTCTCTCCCCTGATACCTTGGCTTAGCCTGAAGGCTAATAAGTTACTCATTGCATATATATGTATATATATATATATATGTGTGTGTGTGTGTGTGTGTGTGTGTGTGTGTGTGTGTGTTAGAAAATACACAATTTCTCCCAGAATTGTTGCAATCACAAATGTTTTGGTATAAATCTGTTTATTTCCTTGAAGTGCATCGGAAAAACATAAAAAAGCAGAAGAAAAAAGCCAAAATGACAAAAATTTTACATAAAATGGGCTGGACAAAATTGTTGGCACCCTCAACTCATTATTTGGTTGAACACCAAAAAAAAAAAACTGAAACAAATTGCTTCCTATAACCCTTAACAAGTTTCTCACATCTCTCAGATGGAATTTTGGACCGCTCTTATTTTTCAAACTGCTTCAGGTCTCTCAGATTTGAAGGGTGCCTTCTTGCAACAGCAATTTTCAGATCTCTCCATCGGTGTTCAATGGAGTTTGACAGATTGGATTCATTGACAGCCACCTCAGAACTCTCCAGCACTCTGTCTCCAACCTATTCTTGGTGCTGTTTGAGGTATTTTTTGGGTCATTGTTCTGCTGGAACAACCATGACCTCCTACACAGACCCAGCTTTCTGGCACTAGTCCCTACATTGCAGCCCAAAAGATATCGATAAACTCCAGATTTCATTACTCCTCGGACACCGTCAAGGCGCCCAGTGCCAAAGGCAGCAAAAGAACCCCAAAAAAATCACTAAAACTCCACGATTTTTGACTAAACAGTAGAATGACATGCTTTTCCAAAAAGCTCTACCATCATCTTGTCTGTCCACAAAATGCTCTAGCACAAGGACTGAGGCTTACTCAGGCACATTTTGTAAACTCCAGTGTGGCTTTATTTTATGTCTCTTAGTCAGCAGTCGGGCTCTCCTGGACCTCCTGCCTTCTTCTCATTCAGATGACAACGTATGGCCTGAGCTGACACTTCTCCGCCTTGGGTCTGCATGACAGCTTGAATTTGTGTGAAAGTCTACCTGAGGATGTTTATCTACCATTCGAACTATTCTGTATTCCTTTGTCAATTTTTTTCTTCTGTCCCCGTCCAGGAAGATTAGCCACAGTTCTATGGGTAATAAACTTCTAAATTATACATTATATACAGTAGACAAAGGAACCAGCCCTGGAGATGGTCTTGTATCCTTGAGATTAATCATATTTTTTAATAATATTGCGCATTAAGTTCTCAGACACTCCTTGGCTCTTCTTTCTCTTCTCCATGCTTGGTGTTACACACAAAGGCACACAATAGAAAGGTTGAGTCAAGTTTTATAAGTCCTAACTGGCTTCATTTGTGATTTCTAAATTGCCAGCACCTTGCCACAGCTGAATTTAAACAAGCACCACCTGCTTGAAATTAAATTATTTACCCACAATCTAAAAGGGTGCCATCGATTTTGTCTGGCCCATTTGTTGCATTTTGTGTGAAATTGTGTCAATTTTGGCTTTTTGTCTTCATTTTTTTTTCAAGGAAAAAAACACACTTATACCAAAAACATTTGTAATTGCAACAATTTCTGGGAGATTTTTTTGTTTTAGAAAAATTTCAGGGTGCCAATACTTTCATCCATGACTGTATGTATGTAAGTATGTATGCAAGTTAACACTCTCCAGCAGAATTACTGATTTTTCTGCCTTTTCTCAGAAAATATGAATGATAACACAAAATCTTTCCATCACCCACGGTTAGTGGTTGGGTGAAGACATTTATTGACAACTATTTGGACTCTTTTTGAATCATAATGACAACAGAAACTCCCAAATTGACCCTGGTCAAAAGTTTACACACACACCCCTTTTTATACCTTCTATTTCCCCCTTTAACAACAATGAATCTGGAATCTTTTGTAGTGGTTGTGGATGAGGGTCTTTACTATCACAGATGGTAAAACTGCCCATTCTTCTCTGCAAAAAGCCTCCAGGTCCTGTCAATTCTTGAGCTGTCTTGCATGAACTGCAGGTTTGAGGTCAAGGTCAGGAGACTGAGATGACCACTCCAGAACCTTCATTTTATTCTGCTGTAGCCAATGGCAGGTACATTCTACCTTGTGTCATGGTCATGTTGTAACATCCAAGTGTGTCTCAAGTGCAGCTTCTGGGCTGATGAATGCCATTTTTCCTCCAGTATTTTCTGATAATATGCTGCAGTCATCTCTCCATCAGTTTTGACCAAGTTTCCTGAGCCTTTGTAGCTCACACATGCCCAAAACATCAATGATCCACCGATGCGTTTCACAGTAGGAATGGTGTAACTTTCATCATAGGCCTTGTTGATTCCTCTTCAAATGTAACGTTTATGGTTGTGGCCAAAAAGTTCAATTTTGGTCTCATCACTCCAAATGACTTTGTTCCAAAAGTTTTGGGGCTTGTTTCCATGCTGTTTGGGGTACTGTAAACGAGATACTTAACGGGATACTACAAAAACGAGATTTTTGCAGAAATGTCTTTCTTCTGTCAACTTGACCGTGCAGCCCCTTCTCAAGTTCCTCCTATGCGCGTCTTGAAGTTTTTTTTTTAAGAGAGCCCTGTATTTCAGCTGAAGTTATTTGTCGATTCTTCTTTGCATCACTAGCAATTTCCCTTGCATTTGTGGCTGAAATTTTTGTTGGTCACCAGACTGTGGTTTGGTTTCAACAGAATCCCTCATTATTCATTTCTTCATTAGAGTTTGAACACCGCTTATTGGCATCCTCAATTTCTTGCATCTTTTTATGGCCCCTTCTTGTTTTTTACAGTTCACTTAACTTTTCCTGCAGATCCTTAAACAATTCTTTTGCTTTCTGGGCAAACTTTTGTGCATGTTATCAGGCCAAAACCACCAGAGAGTGTAAAATTTTGAACAGGGTCATTTTTGAAGTTTCTGTTGTCATTATGGTTTATAAAGAGTGAACTTTTTTTTTTTTTTTTTTATAAATATCTTCACCCGACCACTAACCATGAGTGACAGTACAGTTTTTGTGTTATCATTCTTATTTTCTGAGAAAAGACCAAAAATTAGAAATCCTGCTAGAGGGTGTAAACTTTTGAGCACAACTGTATGTATGTATGTATGTATGTATGTATGTATGTATGTACGTACGTATGTATGTAAAGATAGATAGATACATAGATAGATAGATAGTCTTGTAAATATAGCACTAAAGCAAAATATTATGCCTGTTAATTTGTGACATGTTTGATATTTTCACAGTTGAGGCCCATTTTAAACACAAGCCTTGAAGCCTTTAGCCACAACTCAGCTGATCCAGCTCTGTCCAAGATCAGAGCCAATCCTAATGGGTGACCACCAACCAAGGTAGAAGATGAAAGGATGGGGTTAATGTACCAGAAGAATGTACTGAGATGAGCTGAGACAACCTGAGGATGGTGATGAAGAAAAGATAAGGAAGGGCACAGCTCTCTGTGTATGGGAAATATAGACTTGAAAAATGGGACTGTTGAACAGTCATGGAATAAAACTTTGATCGGATGCCAAAGGGCAGATGATGTCATATCTATTGCATCTACAAACCTTGTGCTACACATAATCATAATTTTCCTCCATGTGCCATGTAGACCTTTTTTTTTCAATTAGCCCACTCCATTTTCCTGACCTATTTGTGACACCTGTAAACCAATGTAATTATGTAACCCTGTCATTTTACCAGTTGCTGGACAAAGACAATGCAATGTTAATTTATTGAATGTATAGTGCTGAAGACAGTGGCTTACTGTGTGTGGAATAAGGTTTTTGTTGAAGACACTGCAAGGTTGACTCTCTGGCACTGAAACCCATTTTAACCTGAACTTACAAAGTGCAGTTAACAACAAATATGCATAAAAACTAACAACTCTCAGTGATCACCTCTGCTGTTAATGTAGCCCAAGGTGGCTGATCTGTGTCCATACAGGGTCTTTTTAGAACCTCATTTCGACAGCTATCCCATGATTATTCTTAATGGTTGGCAAATTGAATCGTTGACTTCAGATTCAGTTTGTGATTTCAACGGTTGTAATGTGATAAATTGTACATTCTATAACACTTTGTTAGCTGCCTACTGTTTGTTTTGCGTTTTCTTTAAAAGAAACATTGTTGGGTTTATCCTTAAACTGCAGTAATGTCGTTCATGATAAAAACTTGACATGAATAAAACGTGTGGTTCTTGTATTGTTTTGTGCTTGTTTGAGCTCAGCAAATTTCTATAATCTTTCAGACCATGTACCATAGATCTTGTGATGCTCCTTTTAAAATGAAATTGGAGATCAAATGGTTGGTCTAGTGTGCTGCTGTCTTTGGCTTCTTGTCTAACTTTGTAATTCTTATTGTTAATAATGAACAGTTTTTTCTGCTTTACATCATAATTTATCCAAAAACATCAGACAACCACCCCATAGTTTTATTAAGTATAAGGAGTGTCTGCGTTGGTTCTGTTCCAAGCCGCGAGTAGCAGTGACACCCAGAAACCAG
Source organism: Thalassoma bifasciatum (assembly GCA_008086565.1). Classification (NCBI taxonomy): domain Eukaryota; kingdom Metazoa; phylum Chordata; class Actinopteri; order Labriformes; family Labridae; genus Thalassoma; species Thalassoma bifasciatum. The sequence continues at coordinate 8,572 of RPOG01006667.1, forward strand.
TATTGTTGTTGAAAATCAATGTAATAAATATGATAACTAAGTTAAGTGAAGGAAGGTAGCCTAATATGAAACTTTCATGTCCTTTAAACTCATTTAACAATTAGCCGATTTTCAGTTTTTGGTCACTTTTTTGTAGAAAATGTGCTAATTGTAGAGAAAATGTGGAGAATATTGTGTAGCATAATATTTATGTCTAAATTTAAAATAGATGAGTTGATGTGCAGGTTTTTTTGATGAAGAAAATAAATAAGTCCAAATTATGTTCCGGTGTAGTTCAAGGATCTGTCCTGCAATGTGTCCAAGAGTTTTAGTTCCTTTGGAGATTCAATTGCAATAAATGGACGACATTAGTCCATGGGGTGAGATTTGTGCCACTAGAAACCGAATTTGAATTTTTTGTATTGAATTTGAAAAGCATGATCTGAAATTGTATTTGATGTTTTGAAACTGAATTTATCCATTCTGAAATTGAACCAATCTGTTTTGAAATTGTATCTTACCTTCTTTAAAATTCAGATTCAGTTTTACAATTTAATTTCAATACAGAACACCCAATTCAATTTCAATACAGAACAGTGCGCCTGTTACATAGTCTGAGCCCATACTGAAGACTAGTCAAGCAAGTGTTGCAAACTCCTCACTAAGGAAAGTAGCTATTGGCTGTCCCAAAAGTTGCTAGATGACATCACCACCTAATTTGCATAATTGGGCATTGGAACGTTATTGTAAGGAACGCTGTAGGAGAAAGGAATAATGTCGCGGAAGAGACAAAAAGTGTATAAAAAAAACAGAAGTACATATTAGCTTTAATGGATTCATTTTACAGTGTCATTCCAAATCAGTGATAAAAGTCATAATTTTTAGATAAAGTCGGAACTATGAGTTTTTTGATAAAAAGCTACAATTTTGAGATAAAAAGTCAAAATATTGACTTTTCATTTTCAAGTCTTGACTTAATATGGGTAAAAAATAAAAATAAAATCCTGTTTCAAATTTCTATATTCTTAACCAGCAGAAATTGGCTTTTATATTCATCTCTGTCTCTCTCAGCTTATTTGAAATCTTCACCTGTGTTTTATTTTCTAAATGTCTTACTCATTTTCAGTGTTTTTACTTTTGAGAAAAAGAGATGATGTTTCTCTGCATTGTTAAGCAAAAAAATGACTGTATTACAGTGTTTCTTCCCATTTCTATTCATATTGTCTAGAGACGATAAGATATATTTTTTTCATTTTAAAGGTTGGGTGCAGGGGAGATTACTGGGCTCTTTCGGAAACAATTGGGAGTACGCTAAAAGTAATTTTGAATAAAATCAAGGTAGTTTTCAAGACTGCATATTGCTAGTGAATCTATTTCCTGACCCGGCGTGCAGTTGTGACTGGTTTTGAATGAGCGTTATAATGTAGGCAGCCGCTCTCTTATCTTCCAGGTACTGTGTACCTGTGTACGACTTTCACCCCTGCTTCCAGCGCTGTAAACCAGCAGCGACTTATCTCATGCGCGGTCTCCTCTCCTCTGACTGCAGCTGCGACTGCAAATGCTTTGAGGGAGGGGCTCACGGCAGGGCCCACTGCTTGTTGAGGATGGTGACAGCAGAATGATACGAACTTTCATGTCAGAGTCACCAAACACTAGAAAAGTCGCCTATGACACCAGAAAAAGTCGCAGTCGACAGAATAACATCCCCCAAATTACTGTTACGGATCGAGAGGACCTACTTTGACGGGATCTGGAATTTCGAGGTAAGTTTTAAGGTGGTTTCCAAATGAGTGATTGTTGTAAACTACTGGCAATATGAGGAGAAGAGTTTTTGTTGATGTTAAACTGTGTGAGAAGGCTGACGTTATGAAAGCCTAACGTTATCCTAACGCTAGCCTGAAGTTTTATATCACATGGGTGGAGCGTAAGATGAAGCTACAATAGATGACCAGAGATTATGTCAATGTCCATGAAGCTTTTTTTTTGTTATTGTAAAGGTCTAAATCAGTGGTCCCCAACCTATGTTGTGCCATGGACACTTTTATAGCTAAAAGTGATCCCCTAACCTATCTACTGTAAAACACACTAGCTTGGACAGGGCTAAGTAACTAAGCTAGACCAGCGGTCCCCGACCACAGGGCTGTGTACAGGTACCAGGCTATGCACCAGAGGACGGAGCTCCAAAGAAAGAAGAGTGATGTTTAGTTGTTTAATTCTATATGTGTTTTAATTTAGTCTTTCATACATTTTATTTTAAAAATATTGCCACCTCTGCCCTCGCTATGGAATGAAGCGCGGCGGAGCTGCTCCGTCCCAAATGGTCCACAGCCCGGTACTAGTCTGCAGCCCAGTAAATGGGAAATTCTTGTCTGAATTATGATGTTAGCCAAGTAACGTAGCCCTGACTTACCTGCCCCAGATAGCAGACACATTTGGGCCTTATCTGGGCAACTTTTGGCTCTTGCGGCTGCGTTACAGCACTGGCAACTGTTCCGTGGGCCAGGCTCGGTCCAGACATCATGTGCCGGGCTTGACATGAGTTGTGGCAAATCTTGTGCGAGTGAAGCCTGGCCCAGACGTGCTGCGCCGTGCTTGCCATGAGTTGTGGCAAATCTTGTGCGAGCGAAGCCTGGCCCAAACATTTCAGGCTGGGCTTGACATGGGTTGTGGCAAACCTTGTGTGGGCCAATCCTAGCCGAAACATGTGGGTTGCGGCAAACCTTGCGTGGGCCGAGCCTGGCCCAGATAACCCACACCGGGCTTGATGTGAGTTGCGGCAAGCATTACTAGTAGAGCCCGACCGATTTATTGGCGAGCCGATTAATCAACATCAGTCATTATGTAGCCGATGTATGAACATTTTTTTTCCTGTGTGGAGATGCCGTTGTTCCTGTGTTTCTTTATCCGGCTGCATGCTGCTCTCTGCCCGAGTACCTGGCCCCTCCCCCTGCAGTCCCTTCCCTCTCCCCCACTCACACTTCAGTCGCTGCAGAAGAGGACAGCAGGAACGGCGAGAGAAATAACTATTTTATTCACTCCATGGTAAGCTGTGACTTTGTAAACAATATAGCTCTAAACTTTAGTGCTCCATGACAAAAACAGTTCTGGAGGAAACACGCTGTGAAGACGTGTCAGGATATGTTTGTTCACGGAAGTTTTAGAGAGCACATTACAGCGTTTTTACACCTTATAAGTTGCTTTTTTGGGAAATAAACTATTACAAACGCTCCTGTTAATTGACAAGTCCACTATTATCTAATATAAGAGCTTAATCTGGTGTTTTAACATCGTATATTTATTAGTTGGTTTACAGTCCTAATGTTGACAATTTTATGATTAAAGTTCCTTGTTTTAATTAGTGTTCTGCTCCTGTGTCTTGAATCACATTTTGGGTATTATAGCCATTTGTATTCATGCATAGTATATACCCTGTGTATATCACTGTTTTTATCTCATGTATCAGCCGATATATGGGATATCGGCCAGTTTGTCGGATATCGGCCGTTGTTTCAGATATTGGCCGATATATCGGATATCCGCTTTTTTTTGCCCCCAGTATAGGTATCGGCACCGGCCCCAAAAATCACATATCAGTCAGGCTCTAATTACTAGGGCCAAATTTGGCCCAGGCATCCCATGCCCGGCTTGACATGGTTTGTGGCAAACCTTTCGTGGGCCGAGCCTGGCCGAAACATCCTGTGCTGGGCTTGATGTGGGATGCAGCAAGCTGGGCTGAGCCTTGCCCAAACATCTCATGCCGGGCTTGATGTGGTTTGCAGTGAGCGTTGCGTGGGCCAAGCCTGGCCCAAACATCCCAGGCTGAGCTTGATGTAGGTTGCAGTGAACTTTGCTGGAGACAAGGCTGGCCCAAGTGTTTTTGCACCAGGCTAATCGCTGAATGAGCAGCACTTTTTTTTTTTTTTTTTTTTTTTAAGATGGCGGCGCGCAGGAGTGCAGCGGCTTCTTCAGGAGACAAGCCCCTTTTTAGTGCTTTTTTGGTTGGTCCTGAGGCCAACTCGAACAATTTTGCTTATGGAAACGATCGTATAAGATATAGCCAAACCGATCTTATTAAAATAATGGATGGTTCGGCAGAGAGCACTTTATCGGCAACGACAACAACAACAACAACAACAACATCAGCCGCTCTCAGACTCAGGGCCTTGCTGGGCAGACTGCACCTTCTGAGGACATCGGAATCAGTCTGGCGTGAGAGTGTTCGCCGGGCAGGGGGTAAGAGGAAGCGGTGTGCAGGGTGGCAGAAGAGAGGTAAACGGGGTGGGCTGCTAGCCAGGCTAAAGGCTAACGCCGGGAGACCACCGATTCCCTCCCTGTTTTTGTCCAATGTACGTTCCCTTGAAAACAAGTTGGACCTGCTTCGTTTGAGACTGGGGGTTTCCATGGAGATGAGGAACTGTGCAGTACTCTGTCTGATGGAAATGGCTAAATGACAGCATGCCGGATCAAGCCTTCCAGATCGACGGCCGGCTTCTTTTCCAGGCGGACCGTAACCAGCTGTCGGGGAAGAGCCGTGGGGGTGGACTATGCGTGAATAAACTTTGGTGCACAAACTGTACGCTGGTGAACAGCCACTGCTCTGAGGCGATAGAGCATATGACTATTAAGTGCTGGCCACACTATCTGCCTCGTGAGTTTACGGCGGTGTTTGTTATGGCTGTTTACATCCCGCCGGATGCTAAAGCTAACGACGCACTAACGGAGCTTCATAACAACATCAGCTCGCTCCAGCACAAGCACCCAGAGGCGTTTTACGTGGTTACGGGGGATTTCAACCACGTAAACCTGACAGACACTCTGCCCAAATTCTACCAGCATGTCACCATACCAACACGGGGAAATAACACGCTGGACCGTGTTTACACAAACAAACGTGACGCATATAAAGCTGTCCCCCACCCCCACCTGGGCTTCTCCGACCACATCTCCATCATGCTGATCCCTGCTTACCGTCCTCTGCTCAGACGCCACACACCAACACGAAAGACCATTACGGTGTGGCCCAGTGATGCTGTCCCAGCACTGCAGGACTGTTTTCAGTGCACAGACTGGCAGGTCTTCAGAGAGGCAGCTGCTGAAGAGGGAGAGGTGAACCTAGAGGAATATACATCTTCTGTCCTCAGTTACATCAGTAAGTGCACAGAGGATGTCACCAGCACCAAGACCATAACAGACTTTCCCAACCAGAAACCCTGGTTAAATGTAGAGGTTCGGTCTCTGCTGAGAGCCAGGGATGCTGCGTTTAAGTCTGGTGACAGAACGGCACTCAGAGCGGCTAGGAGAGAGCTGAACGCTGGAGTTAAGAGGGCCAAAGCCTCATATGCTCAGAAGATACAGGGACATTTAACTTCCAACGATCCTCGGAGTATGTGGAGGGGCATAAAGTGCATCACAGACTATAACATCAGAGGTGCACAATGCCCCAGGGACCCCTCTCTGCCGGAAGCTCTCAACTCATTCTATGCCCGCTTCAATGACTCAAATACCTCTCCCAGCAACAGACTTACCCCTCCACCAGGAGAAGAGCCCCTCAGCGTGACTGCAGCAGAGGTGAGGAGGACCCTCCTGAGGATCAACCCACGAAAAGCTGCTGGTCCCAACAACATCTCTGGGCGGGTGCTGAAGGGCTGTGCACACCAGCTCGCTGAGGTACTGACGGACATTTTTAACACCTCCCTCACACAGGCAGCTGTCCCCACCTGCCTGAAGACGGCAACAATAATCCCAATTCCCAAAACCACCACTGTGACAGGCCTAAATGACTATCGGCCAGTAGCCCTCACCCCGATAGTCATGAAGTGCTTCGAGAGATTGGTCATGGCCCGCATCAAGGACTCAATCAGCACCACAGTGGACCCACACTAGTACGCCTACAGGAAAAATAGATCCACAGAGGATGCCATCTCTTCTGTGGTCCACACAGCCCTCACCCGCATAGAAAAGAAAGACTCTTACGTCCGCCTGCTCTTTGTGGATTTCACATCTGCCTTTAACACCATCAGACCACAGACTCTGACCCAAAAGCTGTTCTCACTCTGACTGAGCTCCACCCTGTGCAACTGGGTCCTGGATTTCCTGACAGATAGGCCGCAGTCTGTGAGGATCCATGACGTCTCCTCCTCTCCCATCATCCTCAGCATCGGCTCCCCCCAGAGCTGTGTGCTGAGCCCCCTCCTGTTCACCTTGCTCACATATGACTGCTCAGCGATAAGCCCGAGCTGTCTGATTGTGAAGTTCGCAGACGACACTGCTGTTACGGTTGCATGAACAGCATTCATCATCATCTCAGATCACGAGTGCTCATCAAGGACATAGAGGTGTGCTCAATTTACTATTGTAAATCTTTGTTTTTTAGATCTTGGCTGGATAAGGGGATAATATCGACTTTTGCTGATCTGATGGATGAACTGGAACTGTGTGCAGAGCTGAAGCGCAACACGTTATGTATATGTTTTTACCCTTTGTAAAGCGACCTCGGGTGTCTTGAAAGGCGCTTTGAAATAAAATATATTATTATTATTATTAACACAGCAGTGAGCCATGTGCTGCCTGTGCTCATACAGGGGCTGACAACACTCAGGTTTCTGGCAACCGAGACATTTCAGAGGGAGCTGACTGACCAATGTGCCAGACGTGTGGGGCGGAATTATTCACATGTCAGCCAGGTGTATTAAATTCCCATACACTACAGCTGAACAGGTCAACATTAAAGTGAAATTTGCAGTGAGAGGCAGTTTGTATTTGGAGTTATAAACTTCACACACATTTTTATAAAAGCGCCATCACATGATTAATTTATTTATGCCAGCAGAAAACATTTTCATTCGATCAATGTACAGATCATATGTGATGCGCAAATGAAATTAACCAGCGGCGAGGTGGCCTGGTTCCACACACATCACATACATTCTGAGTAACAGCATTGTTGGGAACAAACTACAAGTGCGCACTATGCTCGATGCGTGGCTCCTTGGTGAGTAAATTTATTCGTTTAATTTGTCCTAATATTAATCCCTGTGATGCACATTGAGCAGGTGCGTCCCCAACTTCTATACCATCATCACAGCACTATTACTAGTCAGTGGTTTAAGTTATTGACTTGCTGATTTTGCTGGTTCAACTACGGATTTAGATCTTTCAAACATGCCCCTGACTGTCTCTGATTAAACTGACTGTTCTGACAAAAAAAATCTGAAGTTACTTGTTCTGTGGTTTGTGTTTTAAATGTTTATGCAAGTTGGATTTACAGCATTTTCCTTTTCATTCAAGAATGTACTTTTCCTGATTGTTAGAACAAAGCACTTTTCGTTGAGATTTTATGTTTGTATTTGCACTGCAGTCTAAATAAGGTGGAAAAAAAATATAATTTTGTTGTTTTTTCAAAGAGCATTCATTTTGTACTGATGCAGAAATATTTTTGTATTGTATTTTTCTTTTTTTTTTGCGTGAGGAAGAAAATAAAGAAAATGAGATTTTTGCACAACTTCCTACTGTTGGGGATTTTCCTTAATCTTTATTTGGTTTCATGAGTATTTCGTATCATGAGCCCTGTTTCATATTTCGTATTGTTTTGCAAGTTGACCATTTCGTTACACCCATAGTCATTATTGTATTGTATAGGCCTGATCCAGCACACATGTGGCCCATTCAAGGTAAAACTGTGGTTAATTTATCCGGCACAGATTTGGTTCAGAGGTGGCCCATTGCATTGCCAGACTATGGCCCTAATCTGGCACACATGTGGTCCATTTAAGGCGTAGCTGTGGTTAATTCATTTGGCCATGATCTGACCCAGACCTGCCCCACAACATGTCTGGCATCTGGCCCATATACGGTTTACCTGTGGCTGAGTTCAGGCAGCCATACTCACCCTAAGTTAATGCCGTGACCATGGCCAAATGTGGGCCGTAAGAAGACTACGGATGTGTGCCACAACTGGGCCAAAACATCATTGCTATCTGGGATGGATCTTGACTGTTCTTATGAAATTTGAAGAAGACTGGGCTTAAAATGAGAACTTAATAAGAGTCCTGAGTTCATGGAGCCACTTCAAGCTTTGACACTACACCAGAGACACATCTTTCAAAGTAGGTTCTTGACCATGTTTCTTTCGAAGATCACAGGATCTGTGCTGTGAAAAAAGGACCACACAAAGGACACAGCAAAAATAGTAATTTGGCTCCATCTAGTGACGCAACTAATACACAACATCCATACTTTCAGAGCTATACATGATAAGGATTGGGGGAAAAAAATAATAAAAAAGTAAGATTTGGAGTTCATTTCTCTAAGTTTGAGGTGTGTCTAGGGATGGGTCTTGACTTAATGAAATTTGAAGCAGATTGAGCTTAAAATGAGGGACCTTTTAAGAGTCCTAGGTTCATATGATTAAAAAAGAGTAAACTAACTTTTTGTTTTTTCAATAAATGTCTTCACTCAACCACTAACCATGTGTGATTAAAAGGTTTTTGTGTTATCATTCATATTTTCTGAGAGGCCAAAAAAAATCAAAAATTCTCCTGGGGGGTGTAAACTTTTGGGCACAACTGTATCTCTGTGTCTCCTGATGACACCAGGTCAGTGGATGCTCTTCTTAGCTGCATTATTGACATCGAATCCTTTTTTTTTTTTTTTCTGACATCAAATCCTGGACGGCAGAAAACTTTCTCCAGCTGAACCATGACAAAACTGAGGTTTTAGTCGTCGGTCCTGAGGCCCAGAGAGAGAGAAACCAAATCCAAATCACAAAAACTATCTTTAAGTCCATCAACAAGAGTAAAAGACCTGGGCATCATTTTTGAGTCTGAGATGACTTTTATTCCTCCTATCAAGAACACAATAAAAACAGTTTTTTCCATTTGAATGACTTCACTCAGTATTCACCTGAGTGAGAATCACAACAATATAGTTATCTCTCTTACATCTGCTGTGGTCTGTTTCACCTGGTAAACATCTTCTTATCAGTCACCTGCTTTAGAAAAGTTATTTTCTATTAAAAGTTAAAGGTGCCCTTACTCTGCAAGTGGCCTCTCAAAAACTGAAGGTTCAGGTGTGTCACAGTCCATGGAGAATTCATACAATTTAAGTGGAAAAACAATAAGTAGACTATAGCAGACACAAGAAATAAGACCTTACCTGAGAGCAAAGGGCGATCACTGCAACTGAACAACAAGCCCAGGCAAAAGTGTTCCAGCTGCTGGGTCAACCCAGGTCCCAGACAGTTCCGTCTGTTTAGAGCACACATTAAAACGCAAAACATGTGGTTAACGGACTAAAACAGCATAGAGGAAAAACATTCCCCTCGAAGGAAAAATAAAACCATGCTTTTCAAAATTAACATCAAAATTACTCTGAATATTCTTCATGTTTTTTGCATTTGGGCAACTGTTGAGACGTTTGAACAGAAATATTAAATATAAAGGAACACGTCTAAATTCACTGCCTGACCAAAAATAAAGTAGCAACCTGGAATTAACTAGGCAAATAGGTCCAGGGTGGTTATCTTTCAGCTGGAAACAAGTTATTTAAGCCCAGCTGATGAAATGAGTAACTTCTCATTTCTTTAACAATCATAGAAAAAGACACATCCTGTGGTTGTGGAAAATATGTTAGTCAGTTTGAGAAGGGTCAAATCATAGGCATCAAGCAGAGGAAATATCTAAGGAGGTTGATGCAGAAATGACTGAAATGAGGTTGAAAACTGTCCAACATATTATTGACAACTGGGAATCCATCAATGGAATGTTCTTCCCTAATGGCACGGTTATATTCCAAGATGACAATACCAGGATTCATTGGGCTCAAATAGTGAAAGAGTCCAGACCTTAACCCCACTGAGAATCTCTGGGATGTTGTGGATTTTTTTTTATTAAAGTAAGAAATTTACTCTACTGAAGGCAATTTTCAGATATCCTTATATATAGATACCAGCAGTCACATTCTTCAGCCTGATGTCTCCTGGAGTAGACAGGGCCATAAACAAACCTGTTGGTCTGTTAATCTTTGGAGACTGTGGTCTTTACTTAGCCTATAGGTTGCATTGCAGAAGATTTCAGGTCAACTGGTAACGGGAGACAGGCTCCCTGTGAAGGATTGCAACGGATGGACATGAGCTGACCAATAACTTTCTGGAAACTGAAGATTGATATAAACAGTTCTGTAATAGTTAAAATTGAACACATTCTGAAAATCCTAACAGGTCCTAGGTAATTCTCTAAATTCCAGGTTCACTCTGTCAACTTGCTGATGTCCATTTGGCTTCATGGACCCTCCATTGTAAGAAATAATACCAGATATAATCCGTACCCCTCCTCATTGATCAGGTGGTATCTGTCACCCTAAAAGGTCCTGCTGCTCTCAATGAACAACCAATCACCACTGGAGAAGGGATGTCCACTGGATTTTAAAGGAAGCTACACTGTTTAATTCGGGGGGCTTTTTCTGATACAGTTTCAAGGGGAGAGGTTTGCTTACATGGGTTTGTGGGATGTCTTTTGCAGGGTTTCAGGGGTTAGCTGGGTTTTTCAAGGTTCTTCTAGGTTTTTCTAGGGGAAGGTTTCTAAGGAAATGGCGAGGTCTTAACTGGTCTTAATGCTAGAAATCTGGGTTTAAACTGACTTTAAACATTCTAAAGTAGGTTATGAATGTACTTTGACTGTTCTTATTGCTAGAAATATGGGTTTTATACTGACTTTAAAAAGTCTAAAGTAGGTAGTGAATGTACTTTGACTGGCCCTTATACTAGAAATCTGGGTTTGTACTGACTGTAAACAGTCTAAAGTAGGTTATGAATGTACTTATACTGTTCTTTTTGCTAGAAATCTGGGTTTTAACTGACTTTAAACATTCTAAAGAAGGTTATGAATGTACTTTGACTGGTATCACTGCTAGAAATCTAGGTTTAAATGATTTTAAACAGTCAAAGGGAGGTCATGAATGTACTTTGACTGGTCTTAATGCTAGAAATCTGGGTTTCAACTGACTTTTAACAGTCCAAAGTAGGTTATGAATGTACCTTGACTGGACTCAATGCTAGAAATCTGTGTTCAAACCTATTTGAAACAGTGTAAAGTAGGTTTTGAATGTACTTTGACTGGTCTCAATGCTAGAAATCTTGGTTTATACTGACTTTAAACGATCTAAAGTAGGTTATGAATGTACCTTGACTGGACTCAATGCTAGAAATCTGTGTTCAAACCTATTTGAAACAGTGTAAAGTAGGTTTTGAATGTACTTTGACTGGTCTCAATGCTAGAAATCTTGGTTTATACTGACTTTAAACGATCTAAAGTAGGTTATGAATGTTCTTTGACTGGTCTTCATGCTAGAAATCTGGGTTCAGACCTATTTTAACTTTTGTGTTTTCCTCCCATTAGAATCACACTTGGGGTCCTCCTGGGTCAAATTGACCCGGTTGGTTTTGACTGCTTATAAAGTACAAGTTCTAAAATTTTTGACAAATATTTTTGTTTCTTGTTTTCAGTGAAGTTGTTTCCAATATCTACATATATATTTTACATATATTTTTGCAATATATGGTGTGACAGACCTTATTTACATACTAATATACCTCATTTTCAAGTTGAAAAAAGCTGATTTTTTGAATTTTTTTCACGAGGGTAATTATCAGAGGTACATAAATTGATTAATTATGACAGACAGGTATGTATCAAAGTTTAGGCAGGATATTGTTTTGAAACCATTTCAATTTATTTTGATGGCAGCAAAAAAACACACATTTTTTCCTCTTGGGTCAATTCCCATAAATCTTGTTTTATGGTTAATAAATCCTGACACATAAAATAATTTCATATTTTTTTGACACATATTTTTAGCCAACTTCATTCCAACAAATCTTAAGCTACTTTCACAGTCTGGGTATTTTTTATGCCCAATTTATTAGCAAAAAAACAGTATTTACATGAAATATCATGTTTTGGGGTAAAAGGGCAAAAAGTGGTAGTTATTTTGGATAACTACTGGCTTGTTTATGTCAAAAATAAACCAGGATATGCAAAAGTATTAGTACATTTAAAAAGGCAGACAAATATGGTTTTCAAAACATATTTATTTGAAAAACTTCCAAAAACAATTTGGTGTTTTTTTTAAGTTTTTTTGGTAATTTTGTCCCTAATTGAAGGAAGTACGACCAAGGCCATGAAATGTACAATATTCACATATCTGTGGCAAGTGTTAAATCTGGAGGCCTAACATAATTCAATGACCAATGCTTTGAAATGTGTGTGTGTGGGTGTGTGTGTGTGTGTGTGTGTGTGTGTGCATGTGCACCGGTGTGCGTTCCATAAATGTGTGTGTGTGTGTGCATGTGTGTGTGTAAAGCCTCATGTATGTGGATCTGATGTTGTGGTGAAATAAGGTAAACGTATCTGTACCCATGACATTGTAGGTGTGTTTGTGTGTGTGAGTGTGTGTGAGTGTGTGTGTGTCTTAGTGTGTGTTTTTATGAATGTGTGTGTGTGTGTGTGTGTGTGTGTGTGTGTGTGTGTGTGTGTGTATGCATGTGTGTGTAAAGCCCCATGTATGTAGATCTGAAGTTGTGGTGAAATCAGGTCAACGTATCTGTACCTATGACATTGTATATGTGTTTATGTGTGTGAGTGTGTGTGTCTTAGTGTGTGTTTTTGTGTTCTTGCATGTGTCCTGTCTGTGTGTGTGTGTGATTTTGGAAGAGGTCCCCACGGGTACAATAAACAAGTATGTGTGTGTGCAGGAGGTCCCCACAGTGTGAAAACAAGTATGAGTGTGTGTGTAAAGCCCTATGTAGGTAGATCTGATGTTGTGAAGAAATGAGGTTTACACTTCTATACTTTTGATGTAGTGTGTGTTTGTGTGTGTGTGCATATGNTGCTGAGCTGGCAGGTTTCACGGATGTTACCGGGTAGCTTGGGAAGGTGCAGACATCCACATCTCTCACAATGCCTCTAGAGTCCATGTTGACACTGGTCACTCTGCCAAGTTTGTACTGACCCCTCAGGGCATTCTGGTCTGCCACCCAAACGATGTCTCCAACGGCCACATTTCTCTCCTTTGTGTGCCACTTACTCCTTACAAATAGGTTGGGTCCAGCCAACTGACTCCACTTTTTCCAGAATCTTCCCACTTCTGTTTGGATGATCTTCAATCTTTTGTAAGAGTAGCCCTCAAACTCAAAGCTCCCTGGGTCTCCTTTCGGTCCAGCTCTGCCAAGCAGCAAAGAGTTTGGGCTGATGTACCCTACACAGTCCTCTCTGCTCTGAGTTCTGGCATCGATGGGTCTCTCATTGGCCAAGTTTGCTGCCATGTAAAGAAATGTTTGAAATTCTCCCCATGTGAAGACTCCATCTCCTCCTATGTTGTTTAAGGCTCTCTTGACAATGCGGACAGCAGCTTCAGTAGCTCCATTACTGTGAGGTGAGTCTGCAGGATGAATTTTCCAGCTCCATTCTGTCCCTCGCTTCGTTGCCTCGCTCTGGAGGTCTGTTTTCTCCAAGCGGTCCAGAAACACATACAGCTCCTTAAGGGCAGATTTTGCACCAACAAAGTTTTTCCCAGGATCTGACCATATTTTCTTTGGATGACCCCTCAATGCAGTGAATCTTTTATAGGCCAGCAGGAACCCTTCAGCTAACTGATCACCGACAACATCTGTGTGTATCGCTCTTGAAGCCATGCAGCTGAAGACCATGCCCCATACCTTCATCCTCACTTTTTTCCTCACTTGGTCTCTCACCTCATAAGGTCCAAACAGATCCACTGTTGTGTACTCAAATGGTCTTGCTGGATTTGTTCTCTCCAATGGAAGGTCTCCCATAATTTGTTTACACTTTTTCGCTCTGCCTTTCCTGCATATCACGCAGCTGTCCACAACCTTCTTAGCCAATCTTCGGCCTC
>RPOG01006668.1:0-10000 GCA_008086565.1 Thalassoma bifasciatum
GTGTGTGTGTGTGTGTGTGTGTGTGTGTGTGTGTGTGTGTGTGTGTGTGTGTTAAAGGAGCCGTTGTTTCCCTCCTCAGTGTTTGTGGAAGCAGGGTGGCTCTTCCACAGGAAAACACACACTCACAAGACCTGGTCTGTACCCAACACACACTCCGCTCTGTTCTGCTCCAGGAGGAGAAAACACACACACACACACACACACACACACACACACACTCTCTGGTTAATGAGACCCATGTGGAGCCACCAGCAGAGGCGTCATTATAACATCACAGAGAAGTTTCATCTTTAAACTCAGACATGACTCAGCGCTTTTCCTCCTCAGGACCATGAGTCGTGACTTTGAGGGTTTGATCAAAGAAGCTAAAATGAGTTGTAAACAGAAACATGTATCACAGATTAGTTTCTGTCTTTAAATGAAAGAGGATAAACAAAAACACGAGTTTTTTAGTGATATAAAAGATGAAAACATCTGTCGACAACTTACAAATTTAGCATGTCCATTTTTTCTTTCTATCACAACAGTAATTATGACATTTTTTAATTAGGAATCAAAGTATTCAGATTATTTCATACAAATAAAACCCAAATATATTAAAGGATCCAATAGATTCTATAATCTCTTTAACCAAAATGATTTAGTTAAACCAGCTGTGAGTAGTTTCTGGAACGCTATCGTTAGTGCAAGTGACAAAGACTCAGTTTCCCATGAGCCTTTGCTTCCCCTTATCTTAAGGCATGTGATAGTTTTGGTTTCAGTTTGGAGATCAGAACTTCTTTATAACTCTACTTTTCTTTGTTCTAAACAGTTTTACCTTACACAACCTTACGAGTTCATGTATTTAACAACAGTTACGCTGTTGTTTGATTTAAGGCAACAAATAAACTTTGTAAGTTTGTAGTGTAGTTTAGTCGCAGCTACATTTAACTCAGCGACTCACAGCTTGGTGCTCTGAGACATGTCTGAGTAAAACTGTTGGAAAAAAAATCATTTTTTCCTTGGGATTGTTGTTTATTTTATTTTATTTAACTTGACACAATTAAGGATATTTTGCGCTACATCATTTTTAAAAGTTAAGAGTCAAAGATAGCTCTTTTTGTTCTTCAGTTTTTAAAACTAAAAGCACAATTTAAAAATTCCGGTTTAGAAAAAGCAGGAATAGGTTTAAGACTCGGGATTTTGAGAAGAGTCCAAATTTGACAACTTATTGAAATATCTTATTTTTAATTAATTAATCTTTATTTTTTTGCCTTTTATCCTAAAATTTTGTATTTATTTCTCATTATTTTGACTTAAATCTTAGAATTTTGACTTTTTGTGTCAAAATTTCAACTTTTTTTTTCAAAATGTAAACTTTTGTCATCTTACAATTTTGACCTTAAATGACAAAGTTTGTACTATTTTTTTTTACATTATCTTAGACTGATATCTTAAACTTAGGAAGTTTAATCTCAAATCTTGACTTTTTATCTCAGAATTTTGTCTTTATTTCTCAAAATTTTCACTTTTCATATTAAAATATTGACCTTTATTTGAAAAGTTTGAAACAAGTCTTACCTTCAGTTTTTATCCTCGCATTAGAATAAAAGCTTTTGATGTTTCAATGGTTTGATGTAATTTTCTGTCAAGTTTGTAAATGTTACTGTACATCGAGAAAACTTCACTAAAGTTTGATTTAAAGAAAATTGTGAATCAAATTGAAATCGCTGTTCTATTTAAGACTGAAATAACGTGTCATTCGGTGAATTATGTTGCCTTTGATACAAAGTCAACATTACAACTTGATATTTACAAAGACAACAATATCTGCCCCTGTTTTTCCAACAAAGTCACGTTTTTATCATTAGTCATATTTTTACTTTTGCTGCTTAAATGATTCAGTGCAGCTTCTTTCTGCTTTTTGCTGCTTCAACAGAAAATGAAAGTTTCACACCTCAATAACTCGTTTCACAGCTCAGAGCAACAGGCAGTTTGTGTTTAACTGAATTAAAACTGAAGCAGAGTTTTTAGTGAACAGCTGATCACGCTGATGTCAGAGAGCGACCGCATCACAAAATCTGACAGAGTGAGAATCACCACAGAGTTAGAAACATGATTTATTTTTCCACTTTTAACTTAACTCAACTTTCAGTTTCCTGTAAATCAGCTGCTCAGTTTCCCCTGAAGATGAACCTCAGGTTTATTTGCTGCAAGTTGCTGATGTGGTTTCACAGCTGCAGCGTTAAAATCTCAACCTGCAGAGCAAAGACTCAGCACAGACACAGAGTTTAAATATTAAAAGTTTTCCACGATTAAAACTCACTCATTGATTCATCTTCAGGGAAACTTGACTGAACTCTCTCATCAGGATGTTTGCTGCCCGAGGAAACTTCTCTGCACTTTTGTTTCAGACTCAGCTGATCTCAGGGAGCAGTGACCTTGACTCACCGCTTTCAAAATAAAAGCTTCTCCTTTTCCCAAAACTGTTAAAACTCAAACAAATGTTAAAAATCTGCAGCGTCGTGTGACTCAGAGCCTCAGGTCCTGGATGGAGACGCCGTGATGGCGACTCGTTAGAGCTTTTTACTCACAACGCTCAGCAGGACGAGCTCACACACATCCTCCAGGCAACACACACACAAACACACACACACACTCACACACACTCCTACAGCACAGCCTGATGACATATTTAGATTTCGGAGCTTTTAAACAAACAGTTCAGTTTGTTTTTGCTCTTCTCTGATATTCCTGTCGTCCTGTTCCTCTGCCTGACTTTATCTCTCTGTTTCTTCAGTCACGGTGACATTTAACAGCGCGATAAACACACGGACGTGATGTGGTTCGACCTCTGAGGTCTGATCGTTTTACACTTGAATCGAGTCACAATTTCACAATGATCTCAAAGCTTTTTAAACCTTCAAAAACAGACATTTTGAGACAACGAAGACATATTTTCAGAGTTATCTATCCAAGTTAAACCTTGTTCTTTGAGCAAGAAATTCAACAGTTTGTCACTCAAACATCTGTCTCTAAATTTCTTACACCGAGCCCCTGATTCAGGATTACAGATGAGAATGGATGAGATTTTATTGGTATCAATTTCTTTATAGATTCTTCTTGTTCAAAAAGTAGCTTTACAGTTTTTCTGCATCAACATTTTATTGAGCTTAGAAACAAATAAAGTGATTTTGGTCACTAGATTTACATATTTCTAGATGTAAATAAATAAAAAAGCTCTGTTTTCTCTATGGTCTGTGCTTCATTAGCAGATGAACAAAACAGAATTAGCTTCATGCTAACGTCTATGGGGAATTGCATTCATATGCTAGTGGTTAGCATACATGGATATAACTTTGGTTTTAAAGCACAATTTCAACTTTCATCACAGAAACATATCACAACATAAATGTGAAAATACTAAGAGATAAATGTTTTCCAACATTCAGCACAACTACGGCAAGCTCAAGGTTCCAAACAACTCAAAGCTTTGTTAGGTCGTCATTCAATAATAACACAAAAATACGTCAACGTCATCTAATGTACGGATTTTCCTTACTCTCTTTATTTACGTCCAGAGACATTCAGACTCGTAGACCAAGTTCATATTTATTTACTTAGAAAAAAATGTAAATGTTGACACAGAAAACCTGAAAAGCTACTTTTTCTTCACAGAAACTTCATAGAAGGAATCGATAAGCTCATTGATATCAATAAAATCATGTTAATTCCTTTCTCTACTTACATTTGTGTCAATTTCATAGATAAAAAGCAGAAATAATTAGAAGTCTGTAGTAACAACATGAAGTATCAGCCTCACCAACAAAAAGGGATTTTTTTCCTAAATGGTTCTAGTTTCTCACGTAGAAAAAAAATCTGGTTCAGCGTCTCGTCTGAAGGTCACACAGCTTTAAAGTGAAGTTTGACCACAAACAGATGCATAAAAACTACTTTTAAGGGAAATGAAACTTATTTCCTGCCTCAAATCTGTGATCTGAACGAGAAAACACAACAAAGCTTTGATCTGAGTTTAATTTACGAGTTTCTGACCTCAGAGCAGTTTGGTTTTAGGTTAAAAAGAGTAAAATGTGTAAAGCTGGAGATAAAAACAGAGGAAACAAACTTTGGATTGAAATTTAAAAAGTTGAATAAGTTAAAAAAAAAATACATGAAACTATGAAGAAAGTTAGAGAAGTGAAGAAAACCTCACCGTCGTCTGCTCCTCTGCTTCAGTCTGACTCCAGCAGCAGCAGACAGGGTGTGTGTGTGTGTGTGTGTGTGTGTGTGTGTGTGTGTGTGTGTGTGTCCCTCCCTCTATGAGCCCTGCTGAGCTCTCACTTCTGCTTTGCTTGTCAAATCCCTGCAGGATATGTGTGTACATGTGTGTGTGTATGTGTGTGTGTGAGTGTGTGTGTGTGTGTGTGTGTGTGTGTGTGTGTGTGTGTGTGTGGTGTTTGTAAGTCAACATTTAAACCACTTCCTGTGCTGTAAAACTGTAACAGAGGAAGGGGCGGAGCCAAGACATCAGACTTCCTTCCTTCGCTGCTTACAATACAATGATTATGGCATTAAAAAATGTATGAAGTAAATGTCTACATGTGTGTGTGTGTGTGTGTGTGTGTGTGTGTGTGTGTGACCTTGTCCCCCTCTGGATCCACCTCCATGGACCGAGGTCTCAGCTTGATGGGCTGATCTTTAAAAATGTCCCCAAAGCCGAATCCTCGGACCTGAAACAGTAAATGAACCCAGAATGAATCAGAGTAACAGAAGGAGTGTGTGTGTGTGTGTGTGTGTGTTTGTCTTTTAAAACCGCCCCCTGCTCGCTCACAGATCTGGACGGTAGCGTCCTGCGTGGTGGGCGGCAGCTGCTGCAGTCAGCTCAAACTCTCCGAGTGGGTTTTTACGGGGAATTTTTCTACATTTTCTCAGCAGAGAATTAAAAAATCTGTTAACGCTGTTCTCTGGGGAGCAGCACACACAGCTGTGAAATCTGTGTGTGAGAGTGTGTGTGTGTGTGTGTGTGTGTGTGTGTGTGTGTTATTTCTGGAGCAAAGCAGCTGCTGAATCTTAGATTTACACTCTCACTCTCAGTTTGGGTTAAAACAGGCTGAAAATGAACTGTGAGCAGTAAAAACAGAAGCTGAGCAGGTTTTTACATATTCATATAACTGCAGCAGTGACTACAATGCATCCTGGGAAATGTAGGCACAGCTCACACAATGCTCCAAACAGATTTCTCCTCTTGTTGTAGTCACTGCATCATAACTTAATGTACTTAATAATGTACCTTTATATGGGTCAATGACAAAAAGAGGGTCTAAAAACTTATTTCTGAGAGAAGAATTATGTTTTCTAACAGATTTCAGTAGTTGACCAACATTTCAAAGTTTTTAGGTTCATTATTTTTTAGTATTTTTAATTTGAGCACCCAAAAATGTCAGGTGGTGCAACCAAATATATGAAAATATATTTATATGTTTCTGTTATTTTTTCTGTGTGAAATTATTGGCAAGTATCTCTCAAGTGTCTGTAGTGACTCATACATTTTCATTTTGTGTGTTTCATCTCTTTTATTTGTGAATAAGATAAATAATTTGATGTTAAAATAACATTTCACATTATTACATTGGTTGTTCCACCTGACATGGAAATTGTTCCAGTCACCAATGAAGTGAAAAAACCTTTTTTATCAGTATTTCAGAGAAATCTACAAACTTTTCCACTTGGTCACAAATGTCATTTGGGCTCCTCTGGCTGATGCAGTTTCCTGTTTCCTGTTTTATTCTCTTCACTTTAAAATAAAAGTCTAATGTTACGGTTGCACCACCCTGACATTTGACAAGGTGAAAATTACGGGACAAACGTTTTTTACATTTCTCAACAGCTTTAAAATTCTTTTTGTTTGCAAAGAATGTTTTATTTAAAAAGGTTGAAGCATAAAATAATGCCACTGTATTTTTAATTTCCATTTACAATAACTGACATTCAATTTTTAGAGTTTAATTACTGTGGATACTTGTCAGGACGGTTGCACCACCTGACATTTTGGGGGTTTGAGGAACCAAAACACAAAAAAACATGTTATATTTTAATAGTTTAAAGATGTGTTCAAATAACACAGGTTTCATAGAATAAAGAAATACATGTGATGAAATACTCAATTCATGATGGAAGGAAATATTGCACTCAGACACAGAAAAAGGGGACGTCACGTCATCAAAATTACATCGTTATCAGGGTTTAAAGATGATACATTACTGCACAAAATAATACAATAAAACCTGATAATGAATTAAAATTTGTTCAGAGACTTGAATGATGCAGGTTTTTTCTTTTTTTATCAGCAATAAAAATAAAATTACAGCCTTAAACTTCCAGCTTCTAGCTCGATATGTAAAAATGACCCCAAATAAAATTTAAATAAAAAAGTTATAAATCCTGACGTGTAAAAACTGGTCAATTGGGTAAAAGATGCTGAGCTTAAACAAAATTACTTGTACCAAGTTGTTTCATTTTGAGCCTATGAAAGAAATTTAGGGTCACTTAAATAAGAATTAGGTCTAATAAATTCTCTATTCAAGTTTATTCTGAGGTTAAAGTCAGAATTTTGAGAGAAAAGTCAGAATTCTCTCCCTCTGGTGGGAAGTGAAGGTATCACCAAATCATTTCCAAATAGTCTTTAAATAGCAGCTTTAATTGCATTCTGGGTAAGTTTTACTACATTTCAGGTCATTATTACAAATTCACAAGGCTTAATATAGTCTCTGTTCTTATTGGGTCAGATGTTTAAAAGGCCCTGAGTTGTAAAAGGTTGGAAACGTTGATTATTTTTGGAGTGACACCGACCTTCTTGGGCTGAATTTCTCCTGATCCTGTTTCTGATCGACTGTCGGCTCCGTCGCTCTCACTGCCCGGACTTTCTTTACCTTTATTCACAAACAGAGGCGACACATTAATCTTCAAACATCATTTATCAAACACTCTGAGTTTATTTCTCTGCGACTGAACTCACTGCTGCGGTTCCTCAGCTCCTCCTGCGACGCGTCCAGAGACGACGGCTCCGACTCCGTCTGGATTTCTTTGGTGAAATTGGAGGGAAACATTCCCATTTTCCCGTTTAGAGATCCTTCCCACCATCCCTCCTCCACCTGAGCACAGACAGGAAACAGAAGAAAATAATAAAGACGCTTTTTTTTAGGGCTGTGACAGAAACTAAGTGGATTTGTTTGTCTCTTTTGTTGCTGCTCCTGCAGATTAAAGCAGATTTGGGAAACTTCCATCAGAGGTCAAACTGAGGTCACGGCACAAAGCTGCATGAAAGCTTTGTTATTATGTAATTTATTTTAGAAACAGTGCATTAAGGTTTTTAACGCAGCAGACTTTACCCTGACCACAGTGAACCTGGATGTAAAGTGGGTTATTTTTATAAAATGTTCAATTCAAGGAAGAATAATCACTGTGAATGCAAACAGAATCTGAAACATGTTTTATTTTTACTTTTCCATTTAATTATTATAAAGGTGGTCAATCTGTAAAGACTCTGTCAGATGTTTTATGAACACTTCAATAGTTTAAGACCTGATCAAGTCTTAGTTTTTATTTGATTTGAACAAAATCAGTTGCAATTTTAATTCTTTATTTGAAGAATAAATGTTGAATTGAATTGTTTCTTGGAACAGCAATGACTGAACTAACTTTAATTATCCTTTAATGCCTCGATTGACTTGTTTAAAAAAAAGCTGATCTCACTCGGACTGAGCTCCACTCTGTGCAATTGCAATTTTTGCACAGTTTATTATTTTATTCTGTCTATTTGTTACAAAGGCTAGATGATTGTGTTCTTCTTTTATTCTCTTTTTTATTGTATATTTGTATAAGGGTCAATGAGGTGACGTCCCCTTTTTTTGTGTCTGAGTGTAATATTTCCTTCCATCATGAATTGAGTATTTCATCACATGTATTTCTTTATTCTATGAAACCTGTGTTATTTGAACACATCTTTAAACTATTAAAATATAACATGTTTTTTTGTGTTTTGGTTCCTCAAACCCCCAAAATGTCAGGTGGTGCAACCGTCCTGACAAGTATCCACAGTAATTAAACTCTAAAAATTGAATGTCAGTTATTGTAAATGGAAATTAAAAATACAGTGGCATTATTTTATGCTTCAACCTTTTTAAATAAAACATTCTTTGCAAATAAAAAGAATTTCAAAGCTGTTGAGAAATGTAAAAAACCTTTGTCCCGTAATTTTCACCTTGTCAAATGTCAACTTTTTAAAAATACGTTTTTAGACCCTGTTTTTGTCATTGACCCGCATATTTATATTCAATATATTTTTATGCTAAAACCACACACTGGTAGAGAGTGATGTTTACCTCTAAAGAAATTTAATCATAATTTAAGTGACCTCAAGGAATAAAGAAGAAACAAACTGGTGGTCGTGTGAACAAAATGATATCCAACAGTGGTGACTTCTGAAACAATTTCCTCCAATAACTCATTTCATATAAATGGTTCCATGAAATAAACTGTTTTTTTTACTCTTTATTCATTTAATATTTGGTTTTATTTGGTTTAAATTCTCTGTTTTCGTTATCAAATTGCTGAACTTGCTGTTGAATCATCCTCTTTGTTAGTGATGAACCATATTAAAGTGCAGCTCTGTTAAACCCCCATCAGTCCTGGCGTTACCTCGGCGATGATCTCGATGACATCACCGATCTTCAGCTCCAGCTCGTCTTCGTGCTGCGGGACGTAGCTGAACGCCGCTTTACATCTCCGCCTGCGAATCTGCTCTCCTGCAGCTAACGAACACACACACACAAAAAAAAAACACATTTAGCAGAGAGTTTTACCCATCATGCATGAGGAACAGTGTGAGCAGTGACTAATTAAAGCCTGAGGGCCGACAAACTGACCCCTGACCTTTGACCTTTGGATCATTCTCACTAACAAACAGAGACACAAACGCTTCACACGTCCTCTAAGTCGAGATGCTGACGCTCATTAATCTGCTCGTTAGTCCTGACTCACTGACACCAGCTGGGATTTTAAAAACTGTAACAGTGCAGTTCCTCTTGTGTCCACAGGGGGGCGCTCATCCTCTCAGAAAACAGCTGCTGGTGTCAGGAGTCAAACTTTATCAGACTCCAGGAAGTGTTTGAATGTTGGTCAGAAACAGAAACTAACACTTTAAAAACACTCAGGATGTTAAAGACTGAGAATGTTTGTTTGTATTTCCTGTGCGGGTTCAAATAAAAACAAAAGACTCAAAAACAAACTGAAACTCTTTTCTAAACACAGCCTGAAACTGACGTACGTCGAGTTTTTTCACACTCAGTTTGTGAAATAAAAAACAACCTGAGTCAAGGTGTAAAGGTGACAGAGGGTCAGTAACACAAGAATAAATACATGTTGTTAAAATTCACCAACACTGACCTGTTTGGTGATTTTTACATCTAGAACAATTTATTTAATTATGTTACTATGTGATCTCAATTTTTTTTTTGTTTTGTTTACTTTTTTATCATTTCCTTTGACTCAGAGACAATGTTCATATTTTTGTTCAAGGAAATAAAAGATGATTGTATATTCTGAACTTTTATCATTGTATTTCTTCTGATTGTGTCTCCAATTAAAAAAATCCATATAAATAAACGTTAACCTGAGATGTTTTTCTAATGTGTGTGAACTTTATTTCTTCTTGCTATTTAAGATAAAACCTAATAAGTATAAAAACTAAGGAGGTTATGGTTTTTTGTGTCATTATTTAGTTACTAGTTTTTGGTTTTTAAGTGTCTTTGTTCATAACTAGACTTTTTTTCTCATTGAATTGGGTTTAAAATTGTGATATCTATTTTATTTTCACTCTTATTATTGTAATTTGTTTTGTTATAATGTTGATTTTCATGACTCTTGAGAGATTTTGATCTCAGTGGGTTTTTTACCTGTTTAAATAAAGGTTAAATAAATAAAAATATCACCAAAAGATGACAAAGGAAGTGTCAGAAAATAG
>RPOG01006668.1:15000-22451 GCA_008086565.1 Thalassoma bifasciatum
ATTATTATTATTATTATTATTATTAATAAACTGAATCCTCCTACAAACCAAAGTGAATCAAAGCAGCGAATCTTCCTTGAACCAAAAACATTCTGAGTGTTTTTCTTTCAGGCTCATGTAGGAGTAAAACGTTGGCTGTGACCTGAAAAACATCCTGAATTACACATTAGACACAGTTATTAAAGAGTCAGCGTGCGGCTCAGGGGACATTAATTAGTTAGAATTACATTACTAATAGAAATTATCTTCACTTAGCTCCGCTCTCTCTGAGGAGCCTTTGGAAAAATCCACTCCTCACTTCTGTCTTCACAGCTCCTCTAACGCACCAGGAAAAATAAAAATATTAGACATATTTTTCAAACTTTACACCACAGTTAAAGCATTTTTTTGTGTAACTACAGCTCATTTATGAGATTATTGTTGCTTTAACAAGCAGCAAAATAAAACAGAAACTGTCAAAAGAGTCAAAGACGACCTGAACATAAATAAACTCATCAGTTTCCACATTTTTTATTTGCACAAAAACATTTATTTTTCTGTCTGTTTCACTTAACAATCATTTTTACATCTGTTATTGATCATTTTATATCTTAAGCTGTCACCAAGTTGTTCTTTTCGACTCTTTATTTCTTTATATTTTCTTATTTGGAATCATTTATACTTACACTTTTTGTTACATCTACATATATATTTTTTTAATTTGTAATGTTTGACAATAAAAATCTTCGAATCTTGAATATTGACATTAAACAGCATAATTAAGATAGATTATTTAAAACATAAAATGGATTGTAATAAAAAAATGATGTGTAACAAATGATCTTACTAAAAAGTTAAAACCTGAGTCGATAAAAACATTTTGAGCAACGTGAAGAACTTTTCTGCAAAAAAAAAGAAAATGCTAACTCTAAAAATTATTTCCGAACTGGATTTGACAAAAACAAAAGATGCTAATTTGCATTTTTTAGCAAATTTAATCAGGAAAGAAATGTTTTTTGCTGACTTTTTACTTCACTTTACAAACACGTCAGCGTAGAAAATGAGCCAAAATATTAAAAGAGCAACAAAATTTTAAATGTTAAAATAAAAAGCCTAAGAATATCAAGTTGCTAAATTAATTGAAATGAGTTTAAATGAATAAGACAATAAATAATGATCAAGTTAATGAAGAGCATTAAAGGTATAAAAATATAAAACTAAAGTCAGACTGAGATGATGGATCTTTAATTTGTTTTTATTTCAGCTCAGTTTCTCGTTAGAAATCTGAGCAAAATATTAAATAAATAAGAATCCAATAAACACTTTTATAAACCTATTTTATAAAAATAAAAGCATCAGGCCCTCTGTTTCCAAACTCAGTAACTCAGTGATAACAGTCTGATTTCCTTGTTTAGTGAGTTAATGTTTTATTTTTATTGACCTTCCTCTGTTTGTGGTTAAAACAGAAAAATAGGAAGAGAAGAAGAAGTGAAAGTGAAAAAAAAGGGAGAAACTCTGCATAAAGTCGAGTCCTGGAAACAAAAACCTGCAGAGGAGCAGACTCACGGAGGAACAGAGCGTCTGCAAATAAAAACTTTGGAGACACAAAAACAACAAACCTGCACAGAAACAAACCTGAAACAAACCTGCACAGAAACAAACCTGCACAGAAACAAACCTGAAACAAACCTGCACAGAAACAAACCTGAAACAAACCTGCACAGAAACAAACCTGCACAGAAACAAACCTGCAGAGAAACAAACCTGCTCAGAAACAAACCTGAAACAAACCTGCACAGAAACAAACCTGAAACCAACCTGAAACCAACCTGCACAGAAACAAACCTGAAACAAACCTGAAACAAACCTGCACAGAAACAAACCTGCACAGAAACAAACCTGCAGAGAAACAAACCTGCTCAGAAACAAACCTGAAACAAACCTGCACAGAAACAAACCTGAAACAAACCTGCACAGAAACAAACCTGAAACAAACCTGCACAGAAACAAACCTGAAACAAACCTGCACAGAAACAAACCTGAAACAAACCTGAACAGAAACAAACCTGAACAGAAACAAACCAGAAACAAACCTGAAACAAACCTGCACAGAAACAAACCTGAAACAAACCTGAACAGAAACAAACCTGAACAGAAACAAACCTGCTCAGAAACAAACCTGAAACCAACCTGCACAGAAACAAACCTGCACAGAAACAAACCTCAGCCTCCTGTATTTTTTTTGTCTTGCTCGGAGAAAAAAAGGAGGAGAATCTGTGTTTACAGTCTGTTTGTTTTCTCTGCTGCAGGAAAAACATTTCCTCAAACCATCTGCTTTCATCTGCTGCTGCATCTGAATTATTCATAGATCTGAGTTTGGAGACGAAGACTGAACCATTTTATCATCCTGAGTCCTGATAAATAACTGATAAACTTCAGATCAATCAATCACCTGTGTCGTCTGGTTTTCTTCTTGGAGTTTGTTCAGGTTTTTATGTAAAAGTCAGAGTGAGAGGAAACACAGCTGAAGAGAACGGAGGAAGAGAGCGTGATTCATCAGATCAGAGCAGGAAACACCTGCAAACTGTACGTCTGTGTGTGTGTGTGTGTGTGTGTGTGTGTGTGTGTGTGACAGAAACTCTGCTGTTTGCAGCTTTAACCACCCTCGACCTCTGACCTTCTCACCGAGTCACAGATAAACCCAACAAAGCAGCGAGCGCTCAGCGTCGCTCGTTTTGTTGGAGCAGAGAAATAATCTGGAGCTCGGAGACAAAGAATCAGAAAATGGAGAAATAAAGAGCAAGCTTAACTTTTAGAAAAGCTTTTGTAATGCACAGAAATTTATTTCCCCATATTTCATAAGCTGCGTCTTATTGCACAACTTTGAGAGAAGCTGTTTTTTTTACACACACGTCTTTCCCTGACAGCTGTAACAGCTGATAATTAATCTGAGGATCATTTTTAATCCTCATTAGTCACAAAAACACAAACTCAGAGAAAAACTTCGCTGCTTTTCTCTCTTTTCTCATTTTTATGCTGCGACTTCTTCAACCTTGAGTTTAAAGCAAACGCAACAAAACTCTGACACTTTTTTCCTGACAGTCATTAACTGAAGAATCATAACTTTCCAAAGTTGTGGAGGAAACTTTCTGGATTACAAAGAGTTTTAAAGTGACTCCACAAAATCATAAAAGAGTTCAGCAGCGTTTCAGAGCGAGTGACTGTGTAAGAGAGCTGAAAGATTTATCGTTTACTGATCGAAACCGCGATTTCAGACATCACCATCATGGGATCTGGAATGAGCTTGATAATGAGTTAAAAACGTCACATTGCATCTTTGTCTTCAAGAAAAAACTAAAACAGTTACTATTGACTAAGTATCTCTGATTTACTGGTTCTAACACTGCATCCACGAACAATATCAGGGTCGTCTGCTACTTTTTTCACACTTTCCAAACATCCACTGAGATATCTACTGTACATATGTATATGGGTCAATGACATGACATGCATATTTTCACACTGGTGAAATGTTATTTAAACATAAAATTATTCATCTTACTCAAAAATGATGCAAATTTGCTTTATAACAATGGTTTATGCTACTACAGTTGTCCAAGCAGTTGCCTTTTTCAGTGGAAATTAGTTGAAATGTCAGGTGGCACAACTGCAGGAATGTCACTACACAAGAGAAGTAAAGGTATTTAAAGCCAATATTAGTTACATTTCTTGAAAATATTTATATATATATTTTTAGCAAAAGTGTCATATTTTAAAAGCTTTTACATAATAATGATTTTGTATATGGTATATATGTATATATTATATAAATTACTGATTTATACAGCTTTATTTTGTTCATTATTTGTTTATCATTACCCAATGTCTCAAAAATCTCTTTACTTCAATAAAGACCTAAATTAAACATTTTTCCATATTTGAAATGAAAAAATAAAACATTATTCATCTTATTTGCTGTCATTTCTGATGTGGTCTGGTGGCACAACTGATCCTCGTCAGTTGGTGCGACCAGGTGAATCCATTACTTCATTCACTTATTCATTTATTTAAACCATCAAAAAATAAGCTTATGTGAACAACAAGTAGTTGATAGGTATAATGTGAAAAGCTTTTTTATTTTATGGATTTATTTGCAATTTTTTAGAAATTTTCTTGTCTTAAAATCTAAAATCAGATGCCAAAAATACTAAATACCGGATTACTAGAATGTAATAACGTGGAATTATTGTAAATAAAAAAGACACCCACAAAATGATAATGTATAAATCACCACAGAAACTTAAGAGATACTTGCCAATGATTTCACAGAGAAAAAATAACAGGAACATATAAATATATTTACATATATTTGGTTGCGCCACCTGACATTTTTGGAGTAGTCAAGATAAAATTACTAAAAAATAATGAACCTAAAAAAATTAAAATGTTGGTTAACTATTAAAATCTGTTAAAACACACATTCCTTGACTCAAAAAGACAATTTTTATCCATTTTCAAAGAACTTTCTAAAAAATACGTTTTTAGACCCTCTTTTTGTCATTGACCCCTGTATATGTAAATGTATATATATATGTGTATATTTATGTGTATGTATATGTGTATATGTATGCATGTGTGTATCAGTGTTCGTCATCCTTGATGTGTGTGAATAAACTAAACTAAACAGTAGAATCTCGGCTCCAGCACTGCCCCTAGTGGTCGCTCTGAGAAGTACAGCTTGTTGGCTTCATGTGGAGTTTCCCTTTGTGTAAATATCAGCTTAAACACACAGACGGATCAGATGCTAATTTGTCTGATTCAGCTCTGATCATCTATGTTTGTATCTTGATCACATCAGGAGCATCAGCTGCTTTAATCCCAGATCAGCAGCTTGTTAAACGTTTCTAATCCCCCTGGAATTACGACTCTGAAACATTCATTTCTCTGTTTAAACTCAGAGTTTAGACACAAACATGAATGTTTCTCTGTGTTAGTTATCTGTGTGTGTGTGTGTGTGTGTGTGTGTGTGTGTGTGTGTGTGTGTGTGTGTGGGGTCAGCGGTGACAGGGGGGGTGCAGGCATACCATCACTTCCTGTTACTCGCTTCAGACCTGCCTGACCGACATCCCCCGCTTCCTACACACACACACACACACTCACACACACACACACACACACGCACACACACACACACACACACCACACACACACACACACACACACACACACAGCAGCATTACTAAGCTTAATGTCACTGATTCCCATAACTGCAGTCTTGTGACAGACCAGTCTGGTATTACTGCATTACTCACAGCCTTTTACGCGCACACACACACACACACACACACACACACACACACACACACACACTCACTCTAACAGCGTCACTCAGGCCCATTGTCCGTCTCTGACTGAGCTGTGATGGTCGGTCAGCACAAATAAAGCCTCTGCACAGTCACAGCACTGACAATGAACGACTTCTTCTTCTTCCTCTTCACGTCCACTTTTTTCTCTGAAACTTCCCTCATGGTTCAGTGAGTTACACACTTCCTATTTCTCACCACCGCACACACACACACACACACATACACACACACACACGGCACATCAGAGGCTCTGACTGACTCTCACATCTTCACGCTGTTTGCATTAATTTACTATCAGGGTGATTTTATTCTGAAAACCTAAAAAGAGGAAACTCTACCAAACCCCACAAAGTAGCTTCACAACCCCAAACATTTTTTTTTACAACACTCCAGAAAAACATTTGAAGGAAAAACATTTGGAGAATGGAAACAGAAATAATGGACTGAAGACGATTTCTGACAGTTAAAACCATCAAAATGAAAACACTAGCTTTGTTGAGGTTTCTCCTTTTTTCCATAATATCAAAACTTTTTGGAGAAAAACGCAAAATTTCCAACTTTTGCCCCATTTTGGTTATTAATCTAAAAATGTATCACAGAACTTTGACTTTGATATCTAGAATTATTAAATTCTATCTCAAATTTTGACTTTATCTAGCCCAGCATTTCAAAATTGCCTAATAATTATGACTTTATATCTCAAAATTTTTTCTTCTTCGACTCAATGTTGCAATTCAAGCCCCATAATTTTGACTTTAGGCTCCATATTTGTTAGTTTTTGCTCAAAATTTCAACCTTTGCCCCATAATTTTGACTATTTATCTCAACAATTTGACCTTTTAACTCAAATGTTGATATTTTTTAGCTCAATATTTGATTTTAACGGCTAAAAATTTCATATTTCACTCCATAATTTTATATTTCTATCAATAAAATCGAAGAGTATCTCAAGATTTTGAATTTTTTAAACTCTAAATTTCAACTTTTGCCTAATAATTTGGAGTATTTATTTCAAAATTGAGACTATTCATCCAAAAAATTGACTTTTACCTGAAAGTTTTCATTTTTAAACTCATAATTTCAACTTTTAACCCATAATTTTGACTATTTGTTTCAATATTTTGACACCTCATAGTAAGCTAGTGAATTCATCATCATCATCTTTATAAAGGGGGGGGGGGGCAAGGCTTTGTTTTAGGGGGCAGCTGCCACCCTTCGCCCCCCCGTTAGATCCGCCCCTGACCTGTAGCAGCAGCAGATGATGGAATTGAAACTCCATTAAAGAAGCTGAAAGCAGGAACCAGTTTCTGCTTTAAAATCTGAAATAAATAACTTTAATCTCTCTCTCTAACACACACACTGTTCCTGCTCTTCACAGTCGTGTTTGGTGATGTCATCAACATCATCTGAAGATATGAGGGTGGAGCTTTCACACTTTAACTTCAACTCCTCTGAATCATGGGACTAAAAGCCTCCTCAGCCTCCTCCCTGCTCCTCACTCCTGCCAAACTGACGCTTCACAAAGTCACGACTGTTTGCAGACGACCGGATCCAAAGCCACATCACGGCGTCCAATCACAGACGGAGCGCTCGTCTGTTCAGCGTCTGTACGGCCAGTTTAAACAACGAGCACAGAAAAAAAAACATCCACAGCCTCTGAAACTGTCACAGGAAGTTTTCTGTTTCAGTTTACGGCACAAAATTTAAAACCTTTGCAGTGAGAAAACTGAACATGGCACCAACACTTTACAACATCAGAGAGCGGATCATTTATCTGAAGCTGAAAAAACATCTGTTTGGATCATTCCACAGGTGAACAGGTGGATTTAAACAGGTGAGTGTCATGATTGGGTATAAAAGGAGCATCATCCCCAAAAGGCTCAGTCCTTCACAAGCAAAGATGGAGCCAGGTTCACCACTTTGTCAACAACTGCGTGAGCAAACAGTCCAACAGTTTAAGAACAATGTTTCTCAGCTTTGTCCAACTGCAGGAATTGATGGATTTCATCATCTACAGACCATAATATCATCAAAAGATTCAGAGAATCTGGAGAAATCTCTGCACGTAAGCAGCAAGGCCCAAAACCAACATTGAATGGCCGTGAC
>RPOG01006669.1:5062-22451 GCA_008086565.1 Thalassoma bifasciatum
TGGCTAAAATGTATACTAAAAAAGAAAGAGTCAGACAAAAATAAAACAGTGGTAGAAAAGAAAACAGAAGGAAAGAAAAACAAAAAAGAAATCACAGTGACTGAGAAAGGAAAACGATGGAAAAAACTGCACCTATATGACAATCCTCAAGGTGGTAGAACGTGTTTTTAAAAATATCTATAACATGTTTTTAAAGAAACTATTTTTCGTTTTGATGACATAGAGGTCTTGAACTCATGAATCAAATATGATACGTTGGGCTTGATGCTCTTCATGGTTTGCCCCATTAAATTCAAAGATTTTTTCATTGCTAAAACAAGCTAATGATTGGCTTTTTTGCCCTCTTGCTTGCCACTTGCTGGGCACTTGCTTTCCGGAAGCTTGCTGCTTCCTTACAGCTTGCGTGCTGCTTGCTTGCTTGCTCACCGCTTGTTTGCTGCTTACTTACTGCTTGCTTGCTTTCCGCTTGCTTGCCGCTTGTTTGCTGCTTGCTTTCCGCTTGCTTACCGCTTGCTTGCTGCTTGCTAAGACGAACGAAAGACGAACGAACGGCGAACAAACGACGAACGAACGGCGAACGAAAGGCGAACGAACGACGAACGAAAGACGAACGAACGGAGAACAAACGACGAACGAACGACGAACGAACGGTGAATGACCGACGAACAAACGAAGAATGAATGACGAACGAATGACGAACGAACGGCGAACAAACGACGAACGAAACTGCTTGCTTGCCGCTTGTTTGCTGCTTGCTTTCCGCTTGCTTGCCGCTTGTTTGCTGCTTACTTACTGCTTGCTTGCTGCTTGCCCGCCACTTACTGGCCGCTTTTTTGCCGCTTGCTTTCCGCTTTCTTACTGCTTGCTTGCTGCTTGCTTGCTGCTTTCTTGCTGGTGGGTTTACTCACCGGCTGCTTCATTAGTGGCTAGTTTGCAGCATGTTTGGCACTAGCAGCTTGCCTCGAAAAATGCTTTCCGAGTCTTTCTGTTTCTTCTATGCATCATTATTTTAGTGTTGACCCCCCAGGTAAGTTGCCCGGACATGGTAATATAAAAGAAATCAGCCATCGGAGGGTTATCCAAAAAAGTGTCCAAAATCAGATTGTGCAAACTTGCTGGTTTTGTCTCACTGCATCTTTTCTCCTCTTCTCTCTCCTCCATGTGAATGTCTTTGGACATTTATCATTCTGCCATCTCACCCCCCTGCATCCATCCTTCACTGCCTGCCTTCTCTTAAAATCCCTGTGTGGACGTTTCTCCCACGTTAACGCTCTTCACCTGTATTTTCATCTAGTCCTTGTTCAGCATCTTTCCTTCCTTTATCCCCACCCTGCCTTCCACTTCCCGTCTTCTCGCTCTCCTACACGCCGTCTCTGACTCTGCGGCCTGAATTAAAGGACGAGCTTTAATCACAGACTGTACTAAAAGCAGGCAGCCTAGGGCATCAGACCCCATTATAAGCACAGACTGATAGCTGAGAGTCATAATGACAAACCGCACAAAGCAGCCGCTTGATAACAGAGACACAACTCTGCCCTCTCGAGTAAAACCTTTGCACCATTTAGTGCTTTGAGCTCTGCTTGTGTCTGGGATTAGACATTAGAGGTAAGAGCACTGTTATTGCCTTGAGAAACAATATGAAAATGACAGTTATTATTATGCCCTTTCAAATTGTTGTAATTACCTTCAACATTTTCAGTCCACAGGTGGGACGTGTTGGGCTCAGGGCTCTTTGTGTATGTGGTGTTTTGCTTCCTAATTAAAGAATAATTAGAGTTTATTGCCGCTTAGTTCTTTTCGTGTTTTCGTCAAGTAGGGCATCAATCATGTCATGGTGACATTATGCTCAGCAGGTAAACAGCCAAGGTGTTGGACACTGGCAAAATTACTAGAAAGGCAGCAGACTCAGGTGTTTTCAGCTCCATAAATTTGGAAAAAGACATACGTCTGGGGTACAAGTAGAAAGAAATTTTCCTGGTGGAGACTGGATCCTATGCCTAACCACCAAGAAACCCATTTTTCTGTGATACGAAATCGTGAAGCTAGTTGTCAGCAGATGCTGTCTTGAAAAAACTAGATATAATAACGATGCTTAGTCCTAACTGTATGAGATTAGTGCATTAGCTGCATGTCATAGATTTAAAGTTCATTCATGTAGTCACGACTATTTAGAATACATTAAGGTTTGTTCTGTTGCTATTTAGATGTTATTCATCAGTACGATAGTTAAAACCTTATTTTTGACCTTTCAGTTATGGCATGCTGTGCCTTTAAGAGAAAAGGTCCAGTGGTTTTGTGACTTACAAAGTTATGCAGGTGGGGGAAATATAGCCCTAACTCCTTACCACTACTTAACCTAACCGTAATCACTCACAAGTCCTACGTGAACAATAATCTTGAGACTTCATTATCCTAACTCTAACCCTTCAGCACATCTTAACATAACCCTAACCACTCACGACTCCTTATCCAACAATAAACCCCCAAAATTCATTATCCTAATCCTAACCCCTAACAAAACCAGGTTCTAACTCTACCCCCTCACCATGCCATATCCTAGCCCTAACGCCTAACCACTACTTAACCAAATCCTAACCACTCAATACTCCTTATCTGAGCAATAACCTCCAAAAACTCATAACTCAACCCTAACCACTAACAAAACCATATCCTAGCCCTAATCCCTTGCCACTACTTAACCTAAACGTAACCACTCAAGACTCCTTATACGAACATTAACCTCCAAAATTCCCTATCCTTACCCTAACCCCTGACAAAACCATATCCCAGCCCTAGATGGTCCACACTATACTTACTAGGCCCTTTAAAGGTCTTCTTTTTTACATTTTCAACTCTTAAGTAGCTTTTTTTAGTTTTAGCTTTTAAGATTTTACACCCTTTATATAAAAGTCTTTTCCCTTCAATTATTTTTTTCTCTCTATCCAAAACATTCCCTCTTTCCTCCTCTTCCTATCCACTTCTGTAGTCGAAGGAGCTCAGGCCAACGTATTGAACTAAGGCTGTACAATATGGGCAAAATTTCATATTTTGATATTAATGCCAGGTATCTAGATATCGATATGATACAATATGACTCGGGGTTTAATGAAAACAAAGCATTTTTCAGAAAAATAAAAGCATCATAATATAAAAGGATGAAGAAATTGCAGTAAATTGATTGGAGCTCACTGTCAATCAACATTAACAGAAAGTCACCAATAATTATGCAACTGAGCTTTACAAACAAGGTGAGCTGGGAAAATCTACATCACTGATATTTATGATATTGGGATATTAATATCTTACAAAAACGATTTATCCTTCAGCCTTACTTTGAACTGCCATGTATTCAATATTAAGTATTTAAACCACGCGTCCAGCAGGGGAGTTCATTGGGAACCAAAAAAACCTAACCCTTACCCCTCACGACTCCTTATCCGAACAATAACCTCCAACATTTAGTCATCCTAACCCTAACAATGCCATATCCCAGCCCAGGTGTCAGCAACCTGTGGCTCTGTCGTCTCTATGCTGCTATAGCTGCTGATTATCCCAATTGAACCTGTTGTTTCAGATGTGGAATTGGCAAAAATTCAGTTTCTGTCCAACAAAAAATTCATTTTTCTGGCCCCCTTGTAGCTCGTACAAATATCATACATCACAAAGAGTGATCAAATATTATTCTGGGGAATCAAACGTACATATCATAATGCCGTCTACATTTCCATAGTGCAACCATCCCAGAGGGTGTGAGTATGTATAAGTACTGTTTCTGTTTTCACCTATTCTTGGTCGTCC
Source organism: Thalassoma bifasciatum (assembly GCA_008086565.1). Taxonomy (NCBI): domain Eukaryota; kingdom Metazoa; phylum Chordata; class Actinopteri; order Labriformes; family Labridae; genus Thalassoma; species Thalassoma bifasciatum. The sequence goes on from RPOG01006669.1 coordinate 8,861, forward strand.
TTATCTCTCCGGGGTGTTTCAGTTCTCTAGAATTGCCTGTTATTGATTTAAAGTGATGTCCTTGGTTCGTTTGCCCTCTATAATGCTGTAGAGTGCAGCCTGTGTGTGTGTGTTCTGTCTGTTAGTGGCTCTTATATTCTGTTAACCTCACACACGTCAGGTGAAGCCGATTTCAGATAAAAACTCATCTTTTAAAATAATAGTCACGAGTCAAGATCCAATCCTCCTCAGGGCGACCTGAGTCACTCACAGCTTTGTTTTCCCTCTCTTCAAAAATCCAGCTTCGTCTAAATGTGTCAGACTGTCGTGACTCCTCTCCTCAGCGCGGTTTGTTAATTACATCCCTGTGACGTCTTCTGGTGCCGTGATGACTAATGACTGATTAAACCAAAGGACTTTTATTTCTGGACCATGCTACGACTAATGGCTCATTCATATTATGTGACGACACGGCACGTTTATGGCACTGAACAGGGACCGTTTTTGGAACTCATTCATTAAGGGGAAAGAAAATAGAGACATGTTTTGTGATTCTGTCTAAGTCATGCCTCTACCTCATGTCAGGGTTCGGCATCCATGTGATGAGAACTGGTCTCTGTTACCAGTAATTTCGTAATTGGCCCACTCTCCGAAGGCCTGGTGCAATTACAATTTGAAATCACAGCCCGAGAGGCTCATCGCACTTTTCCAGGTCATTTTTAAAGACACAGAGTGGCTCCTGATTTCAATGGCAGTGCATGGGTAAAGGAAAAAAAACAAGGGAGAGGGACATATGAGGGATAATGAAAAAGATTACTGTTATCATTAGAGGAAGATCCATAAATTGAGCAAAATTTAAAAAACAAGCTGCATATGCAAACTGGGACTGTAATTTAAGAGTGCAGTAATAGAGTAATCCCTTAATCGCAGAGTTTTTATACCTCAGAAAAACAATGCCTGCAAACAGACAAGGTGCACCTCAAGTGTTTTATCCTCACTGAACTGAAAGGAAAATATCTCCCATACTTTAAAAGCTGATCTCAGAAGGTTCAAAGCATGAAGTTGAGTCTGGCCCACACGAAAAAGATTTTTCCAATCTTACCAGATGTTAAGATTAGTGGGAGAGCCCACACATGGCAGTGAGTAATGACAGATTTAACAGTTTGGTTCTCACAGTGTGTGGACTACAAGATGGCAACACAACACACCCCACACAAACTCCCAAAAACTCCCAAAAATTCAGACTTTTCCATATATAAACTCCTAATTATTACTTAGTGACAACAAATTAATGAATATGTGTTCTCTAATCTAAAGTGTTACTGAAATTTTTTATCTCAATGGGACAACTCCTGGTAAAATTAAGGTTAAATAAGAAAAAAAACAAAAAACTTCAAGGCAATATTGGATTAGTCATCTATAAACAACCAAGATGGCTAAGATACCAACAGGTCTGGCCCATAGACCATATAATGAGTGGACGTAACAACGTTTGGCTCAAACTGAAGCCTCCAGCAGATGCCCCGCCCCCTGGTGTCTGGCTGCAGTATAGGTCATAAGCCCCGCCCCCTGGTGTCTGGCTGCAGTATAGGTCATAAGCCCCGCCTCCCCATGTATTCCAGATATGAGCCGGGAAAACTTAAAAAAATTACGATACCTCGCAGAAACGTTTCCCTCATCTTTACGCTAAGGTAGTATGACGATGTCATTTGACTGCATGGTGTTCAGGTGTTTTTTTCCTGAGAATTTAGTTTCTCATTAGTTATTGGACGTTAAAAACCACGATATAAGTTTTGTTTTACGATAGTTGACAGGTGCTGTTCGTGAGTAGTTTTTACCAGGGATATAAGAAACTTCGGGAAAGAGCCAAAAGGAGACTAAACCTTCTGAAGAAGAAGAGATAAATATTTTTATTTCTCTTTTTTACTTACTTTTACCGGAAATTCTCTCCTGCGCAGACTCTGGCTGCACAATGGCGGCTAGAGAAACGGGGTTTTTTGGCTTCAAAAACGTAGAACGGTGACAGGCGGAAGCACGCTGTCCATTCTATATACAGTCATTGGTCTGGCCCCTTTTCTGTGTTTGTAAGACTGGATAAAAGAAACCCTGATGCGCTATTCAAATGGTGAGTGTAAGTCACGGTATCGTTTTCATTCTAAGTCTCTTTGATTAAAAACAGACTAGTTGCCCTGTATTAATTTTTTTTTTATGTTACCCTCCTTGAGAGTGATGTCACAGGAGACACAAACACATCCAAAGTAAAGTGTATGACACACTGACCACCTGCGTCAGTCCTTTGAGTGCAGGCAGCCTGATCATAAATCGACAGCACTTGTTGACCTCGCCTTGTTCATTTGCATTTTCTTTCTCCGTCTCCTTCCACATGCTTGTAGCAGACTCACACAGCTCTCTCTCTCACACACACACACACACACACACACACACCAGACCAAGCACTTGTACTGGAGCATGTATACTCATCCTACACACACCAAATGTTCGGTCTCAAGCTTGATAAGTCAGTCTGTCAGGTTTTTCGGTTACTAGGCAACATCTCGTCCTCTAATCATCAGCCGACTGACAAAGAGTCTGTTCATATTGACATTTCTTGACAGGCAGCTCTGGCATTAGCATAGCAGAAGTGTTGGGAATTAACCTCCATTTGTGGCACAGATGACCTCGAATGTTCATTAAATGTGCAGCTCAGACCTTAAAGTGTTCATATGGTGTCGTATGTGGATTTAGTCTCCGCGTTCCAAATATATTCACCAACTTTCCAAATATTCATGTGGGGTGCAAATGCTTCCCTCCTGAGGGCCAATCTTGGTGATACGTGACAGGGCGAGTCTCTCCACTGTGTTCTGAGTGAGAAAATAAAGTGGTAGGAAACCAAGTGCACAGCCTGTAGCAGTTGGAAATGTTGGCAGCACAGAGGCGGCACTTCGGCATTAAATCCAGTGTGTCAACACAAAAATACCAGGCAACAGTAAACATGACTTGCAGCTCTATATTTCTGCAACCGTGCCAATGTTTCTGTCTGTGAGCAGCTTTTTGTTTTCCAGAAATGTAACACAGCAATGAAGAGTGAAAGGAAAGAAAACAATAGTTGATCAGCTCAGAATAATGAGATGTCAGCCATGAATCTGGTTCATCTGAAAAGTTTTAGTAAAAAATACAACAGCAGTGTTTTAGATTTCTCTGGAAACCTTATATTTTGTTCTCCATTACTTCCATTACACACAATTTTGTACCCTAAGCTTGAATCGATCATTTGTACGGGTGCAAAAATGTCCAAATATATGAGTGCTCGCTCAATAATAAACCCTGAAAAACAAATAACTAAATTCTATTGACCATAGTTTGAGTCAAATCACAAGACTGAAAAGGTGGGAACAGAAAAAAGAAAGTAAAAAAAAAAAAAAAAAAAATCAATAATAAAATAAAATAAAATACATGAATAAATAAAAATAAATAAAATAATTAAAATAAAATAAATAGATAAATAAATGAACAAATAAATAAATAAAATAAATTAATAAAAAAATAATAAAAACATTTTTTCAAAATAAATAAATAAGTAAATAAATAAAAATAAATAAATCACAAGATTGACATGAAGGAAACGAAAGAAAGAAAAAAAACAGAAACAAACAAACAAGAAACCTCAAATATACCCCACCAAATGAACAAATAAATATATACATAAATAAATACAATTTATAAATTAATATAAATTAATAAAAATTATAAATAAAATTTATAAATAAATTAAATAAATGAAGTAATTAATAAAACCAAAATAAATAAATAAATACATAAATAAAAATTCAAAATCAAATTCAAGCAGTGTTCCCAAATTGGCAACTTGGTCTCTATATTTAATTAGTTTTAGACTCCAAAAGGGTTTATTTTTGTTTTTGTTGGTTTTTTTTTGTTTATTTGTTTTTTGTTTCATCCAAAGAAATGGCTAGCGTCCAATTTAACAGCTATTTCTGGAGGTGGGCTAGCTCTTAAATATGGCAGCAATTAAGCCTCAAAGAAGCTTGGCGATGCCTTTTTGCTTTTGAATATTTGACTGCTATCAGTAAAAGTGTTTAATAGCTCCACTTCCTGTGTTCAATACTTCAATAACTATCCTACAACTTGATTAATTTTAAACATTTAACTTCATGCAACACATTTTTGTCACTTTTAGTTAGCATAGGCTGGGCAACAGCGGCTCTATATGCTCAAGCTCAAAATAAATATCAGGAATTTTTTAAGAGAGAGTTTGAAGCCACTTCCTTCTTTTCTGATTTTATGATCCGTAGTGGTAAAGTTGAGCTTGGTAAGTGGTGTAACGCTGAAATTTTTGTGCCCCGTCTTGATGAAATGTTCCTCGACATGCTCGTGTATCTTTAAGTTTTGAGCAGAATCAAACCTCAGGTCTTTTTTTCAAACCACACCATAGGATTGAATCTTTCCTGAGCTCAAACTTTCCTCTCTTCTTATCCACAACTGAGCGCTTTCCTCACAAGACAGGTGACGTCTTAACACCACTCAAATATTCTCACCTGAAGGAGCGAGACTTCTAAACTGTAATCCTTTGGTTCATTTCCAGCCCCTTTTTCAAAATTCTTCCTCAAATGTCAAGGTCTTCACTGCTTATAATTGTACTCTAAAGTTTCTCTGTGTGACTCTGCATTTGTGTGCGACTGTGTGTGAGAGCGAAAACACTCTTCTCTGCCCTCACTGGTTGCTTGGACACCAAAACTGAGAGGCTGGTCTACATTTCGTGCTGAGCAGCAGCGCCCACTGCTTCACCAGCAGAGCTGTACGCGTATATTCTGAGTGTGTCTTTACAACAGTTTAAACATTCAGGTGTGAATTCGAGGATTTTTCTCGTCCATCTGGAGTCGGCTTTGATATGTCTGGATTTTTTAAAATTCTCCTCCAGGCGTATTCCTGTAAGACGGAGACTAAGTTTCATGTGGAGCCACTTAGAAACATTTACGGCAACATACGGACCGTGGGTGTGGGACAGAGAGGGACATGCACCAGGGCCAGACTGGTCTCAGTGGGTGGTGGTAATGTGTGTGCAAGGTTGTGACTTTGGTCTGATGTGGCAGATTACTCAGATTTGATGAACTACAGCTCGAATAAATCTCTTATTAAACACATTTTCCCCCAGAGGAGCTGGAGCATGACGATGTGGTTCAGGGGAGAATAAAAAAAGACTCAGACAGGACGATGTGGTAGATGTAGTTCTTTGTTATGATTTCCTGTGGGATACAAGTTGCAAGACTGCTTTGTTCAAAAAGCTCCTTGTCTTTCTTCATGCCCGTGTGGACCACCAAAGCAAAGGCAGGGAGAGCACAACTCCTGGTTTATATTTTCATAGGTTAAAAGTAAATGGGTTAATGACAAAAAGAGGGTCTAAAAACTTATTTTTTAAAAGTTCTTTGAAAATGGATAAAAACATATTTCTGAGAGAAGAATTATGTTTTCGAACAGATTTCAGTAGCTGACCAACATTTCAAAGTTTTTAGGTTCATTATTTTTTAGTATTTTTAATTTGAGCACCCAAAAATGTCAGGTGGTGCAACCAAATATATGAAAATATATTTATATGTTCCTCTTATTTTTTCTGTGTGAAATTATTGGCAAGTATCTCTCAAGTTTCTGTAGTGACTCATACATTTTCATTTTGTGTGTTTTATTTCTTTTATTTGTGAATAAGATGAATAATTTTAAGTTAAAATAACATTTCACATTATTACATTGGTTGTACCACCTGACATGGAAATTGTTCCAGTCACCAATGAAGTGAAAAAACCTTTTTTATCAGTATTTCAGAGAAATCTACAAACTTTTCCACTTGGTCACAAATGTCATTTGTGACCACCTGTTTTATTCTCTTCACTTTAAAATAAAAGTCTAATGTTACAGTTGCACCACCCTGACATTTGACAAGGTGAAAATTACAGGATAAAAGTTTTTTAAATTTCTCAACAGCTTTAAAATTCTTTTTATTTGCAAAGAATGTTTTATTTAAAAAGGTTCAAGCATAAAATAATGCCACTGTATTTTTAATTTCCATTTACAATAACTGACATTCAATTTTTAGAGTTTAATTACTGTGGATACTTGTCAGGACGGTTGCACCACCTGACATTTTGGGGGTTTGAGGAACCAAAACACAAAAAAACATGTTATATTTTAATAGTTTAAAGGTGTGTTCAAATAACACAGGTTTCATAGAATAAAGAAATACATGTGATGAAATACTCAATTCATGATGGAAGGAAATATTGCACTCAGACACAAAAAAAGGGACGTCACGTCATTGACCCAAATGCAGGAAAAGCACGTCTTATTTCTTGTACATGAATTGAAGGTCAATACAGGTAGAGCTAACTTCCCCTCTCAGTTTTATGCGTGTCTTAAATTATAATGAGTAAATAATCAATGCAGGGGGAGCACACTTCCTCTCTCTTAAATGTTAATGGGTAGAAAGTCAAGGGGGCACTACTCCATGAAAAGTCCAAGCACGAAAAACAAAGGCGGGAAGAGCACGATTCCTTTTTTTGTTTATATTCATGTTCAAAAAGTCTATTTGCAGTGGTCTCATAATTTTTTCCAGAGCTGTATGTTAATAAGTGAAAAGGTCAAGGCAGGAGGAGAACACCTCTATCCATTTTCTCTTAAATGTTAATAGGTAAAAAGGTTGAAGCAGAGGGAGCACACCTCTATTCTTTCTCTAAAATGTTTATGAGTAGAAAGTCATGGCAGGGGGAGCACACCGTCTCTCTTTCATTAAAAAAAAAGCCATGAAGGAAGAGCGCACCCCTCTCTCTTTCATGCACATCTAAAATAAGTCAATGCAGAAAAATCGCAGTACTTCTCTCTTCTATGGACGAAAGTAAAAATAATGGCAGGGGGAGCACACTTCCCCTCTCATTTGTATGGATGTTAGAAGTGTACTTGCTTTGATTTTAGACCCTTAAAAGAAGGGCAGGTAAAAAAATAAAATGAATGAAATGCATCATGGGAGGGTTTGGTTGCATGTGTGTGATATCTAATGGGTTTGATTCATACTTTGCAGTCAGCTCTAAAGCTCTCCCTCATTATCTTCCTGAGCGTCGTTACCACTCTCACTTATTAAACACATTAATAACTGCCTGCTTATTACTGACACTGATCCATTCTCCTCACTCCATTTAATTCCTCTCCGCTTCGTCGTCTTCATCATTTCCTCTCCTTTTCATTACTCTCCTCGCTCGCTCACCTCATTTCCTCTCTTCCCCTCACACCTTGCCTTTCGCTCCCCCTCCCTCCTCCTCCTCCTCCTCCTCCTCCTCCCCCCAATCTGACTCTGTGTCTCTGTGTTAAAGCCTTAAGATCTCATTAGCGCCCGGACTCAGACGTGTCAGATTCTCGCCCTCTGGCGTGGCGGGAGAGGTGGCGTATGACATAGAGGCGCTTCATCACATCACAGAGCGGCGCCGCAGGTTGCTGCAGATCTCCGATGAAAAATCAATTCAGTCGTTACAGTAAAGGGACAAAACCATAAGGACGGTGATGACACTGTTGACCTTTTACCCCAGTATTTCAGCCCCTGTAGACATAAAAACAATAGACCTGTTTGCCAGTACTGCACACTTGAACAGCTCTACCACAATCTTTATTGCTTTAATTTCATTAGATATTTTTAAAATTTCTCTTAAAAATCTGTTCTCGAGCTTTTGACACATTCGATCTTTGTTGTTTTTTCTTTGTGCGATAAAATCTCAGACAAACCCTTTTTGTGCCCAAGTCAACTAAATAATAAACCTTAAAGGACTCAAATAAATGTTTTGCCTTTGAAAAAAGAAAAAGAAAACTAAAAGGGGGCCCCGCATTTCCCTTCAGCAAATGCTGAAGGGAAATGCTGAGCATCGCATTTCAACACTCTCCATGCAATGAGATGCACTTCAACATAAATATTTCTAACAGTAGAAGTTACTGTGAATTTTACAAAAAAACTAACTGGCAACAAAGTGCCAACAGCATCATCTCCACTATATTTTAATCTACAAAATCATTAAATTATTTGATTTTTATCTGAAATGTAACTTAATTTAAGTATCATAACCTTTTTTTTCTTAAATTTACTGTATCATTTCTGCATTTTGAATTTTGTATCAACACTATATTTTATTTTACTGAGTTGTTTGGTATATAATACAATATACAGCATCTTTACTGTATTGATATATTAAACCCCGTAAAGCCTGATCCATCAAGAAATTGACAGAATTTTTTTTCTTTTAGGGGCAGAAAAATGTATCATCGTTTAAAAATAAAACTAGAGAAAAAAAAAAACTTTCTATATACTTTGCTAATATTATATTGTTTGTATCACATTTGATAAAATTGGCGGCTTTGGCCATATAGTGTAGGTAAAGTTTTCAGTACTTATGCAATCTTGTCAACGCAGAAAATCCTTTTATTTTTAATTGTAGCTAATTATATGAAAATCTCTCTCTTTTTTCTCATTTCTCAAAAAAAAAGGGGTCGGGTTAATATTTATGTCTATATTTTTTACACATTTTTCAACAGATTTTTAATGAAACTTTTTATTGTGTTGACGAAATAGTATCAGATATGATACATTCAGCATTATAGGGTGAAGTACAATAACTATTACATTTTGGTTTAAGGGTTTTCGAGTATCATTAAGGTATTCTTTTATATTTTGATATTATAACTCCATTCTGTTTCTTGATATTTGGAGTCATAGCTGTATTCTAATTTACAGAGTCAATGCAATAAATTGTGATATACAGTCTCATTTCTGTGATTTAATGTACAGTATTATTCATCTATTTTGCTTTACTGTATCATAACTATACACTTATTTACAGCAGCATTACTGTATTTTTATGGTATGGTATACAGGGACATTAGTTTGTGACTGTATAATTTTATGACTGCATTTGATGGATAGTCTCATTAATATTTTTTTTCTTCTTAATATGTTTTTATGTTTAATTTATGGCATCATTACTATGTTTTATTCATCACAATTCTTTGCAGTTAACAGTTATTTTCAAACAATACTTTTCTCAGCATTTTACTGCAAATATTACAATAACATACGACTATTAATGTTACAAAATCAGCATCAATGGGGAATTAATGACAGGATCTATCATCCTCTGCATGAGACGGATTCACAACTCTTGTCTTTCTCGCTGTTTGAATCAGATGTCCAGTCACAATCACATTACACACACACACACACACACACACACACACACACACACACACGCACTGATGACTCGTCACTGTGCAGATGCTTGTAATTGCTCATCTCACTTGACTTGATTAGAAAGCAGGTTAAATTGTAGGGACTGTAGATGTAGACAGGCTTGTTATCAAAAGGTTTTTAAGTGCAACCACCAGACGGGGGTGCTGTTTACCTCAGAGGTTCAACATTTAGGGGGGGGGGTTACTCTGACACTTGACTTGCAAACACACAAACACAAACTGCCTGCACTAAAGGAGAGAAGTGTTTTGAAGTATTCATTGAGATTGTGCATCTATAAAGAAGTTCAGTTTAACGCTGTTTCATTTTGCTGTTAAAGCCCAAGAAGCAGGAAAATAGAGATTTAAACCTCTGCATTAAATCCCTGCTGCTGTCTGTCAGCACTCCTCCAACATTTCTTTGAAAAATGTCAGACCCTGCTGCTGACTGCCGTCACGACAGGAGCCATTCCTTCCTCAGACTTCAAAATATTTGACACTTATTTGATGCCCGAGGCGTCTGGAGTGAGCCTGTCACCAGGCTGTTCTTGCACTTTCTGACATCTAAAAAAGGGGGAAATTACTTATGAGGCTCTCACGATAAAAGTTTTATTGAACAGTATTTGGAAGAAACGTGGATCTGAATTAAGCTGCACTCAGGCAAAGGCTGACTAAAAGTTCTCTTTTGACCAGACATGTTCCATTTTTAGCTGTCATATTTATGTCTGGGGGGATTTTACAAAATTTCCATGTTTTTCTCAGCTTGTTCTAAAGTCATTGATATATATAATAAGCTGCTGGACTCGGCTTCTGTCATTATTCAGATGCCCCACCCTCAAAGTCAAAACGATGAGGTCAAAAGTCAAGTAATGCGATGAAAGTCTTATAATGACATTAAGTTTAAGTTTAACTTTGACAAAGTCGAAAATATGAGATAAAAAGTCAAGTAATGATACAAATACAAAGTTAAGAATTTGAGAGTAAAAGTCAAATAATGAGAAACAGTTAAAATTTGGAGAGAAAAACTCAAAACTATAAGATAAAAAGTCAAATAATGAGATACATAGTTAAAATTTGGAGAGAAAAACTCAAAACTATAAGATAAAATGTCAAATAATGAGATACAGAGTTAAAATTTTGAGAGAAAAGTCAAAACTATGAGGTAAAAAGTCAAATAATCAGATAAAAAGTCAAATAATAAGATACAGAGTTAAAATTTTGAGAGAAAAAGTCAAATAACATGAAAATTTAAAAAAATAAAATATGAAGCTAAAATTTTAAGATGAAAAGTCAAAATTTTGCGAATAAATATTCAAAGTCAAAACTAGGAGATAAAAAGTGAAATAATGATACAAAAACAAAGTTAAAAATTTGAGAGAAAAAGTCAGAACTATGAGGTAAAAAGTCAATCAATCAGATAAAAAGTCAAATAATGGCATACAGAGTTAATATTTTGAGAGAAAAAGTCAAAATTATGCGGTAAAAAGTCGAATTTGGAGAGGAAAAAAAAAAGATAGGGAGTTAGAATTTTAAGATAAAAAGTCAAAATTTTGTGATTAAGTACTCAAAGTTATGAGAAACAGTCACAATTATGAGATTAAGTCAAAATTATGACATAACGAGTTAAAATTTTAAGATAAAAAGTCAAATTTTTTGAGTCTGTAGTCAAAGTTATGAGAAAAAAATCAAAATGTTGAGGTTGTCAAAATGATTTGTATAAAAAAAAGTCATAATTTTGGGATAATGAAGTCAAAATCATGAGTTCATTAATTTAAAACAATCAGGAAAAAAGTCAAAATTTTAAGACTAAAATAGACATTTTGACTTTTATTCCAGCAGTTTGAGGTCATATCTCATAATTTTGACTTCATATGTTTTATGGGTTATGAAGCTACTTGGTGGTCTATGGGTATCTTTGGTATTTTTGCAGGTTGGGTAGGGGGGGTCCTCTTTCTGGGTTTTTAGAATATGGTCATCCTACTCTGGTATAATGATTTGTCATTTTTGTAGTCTTAAAGTATCAAAACTATTATTAGTTTCCCATTCTTTTACATTTATTGAAATAACCCCATTCAAATACTCATACGTCCTGTTGTGAATCCACCAAGTGTTCAAACAAAGCAGCCAGGTACGAATATATATTTTCACATTTCTATATTTGAAAGCTCACATTAGCATGATGTCATCTGTATAACCCCCCACACACACACACACACACACACACTGGCATCCTCACACAGAGTCTGACCCACTGTGCTGTGCGGGTGACAATCATGATCATATTACTCCCTGATATTAATAACCACCTTCTCCTCTTTCTCTTTGTGAAGAACAGCAATGATCCTCACTCTGTCTCTCAGTCCGTCTGCTTGCATCTCTCGCTTTCTTTCATTCCTTTTTTCCACATATTTCCCTTCCTCAGATAAGGTCTCTTCAAGTGTTGGATTTCATAAGTTCTTCTCTGTGTTTCTTACTTGAGTCTAAAGTGTTTAGATTTTTATCTTATTATGTGATTTCTGCCTCTGGTATGTCTGGTATAGGTCTATGAAAGCAAGAATATGTTGTAACATAAAGCAGGAATATCTGAAAAATTTGGTCTGCTTTTTTTCTGAAGGGTCCCAAAAAATACCTTCTATAATACTCTGTTCAATTCCAGATCAAAATAAGCATCTTATGCTCTTCTTACACTGAATTTAGACTTGGAGCTTGAATTGCTTTAACCCTGTGGTGCATAGTGGTCACTACAGTGGACACCTATTTAAAAGTTATTTACTCCTAAATTCAATGTTTCATGTCATGGAAATTCATATTAGCCTGTGTCACAATATTTTTATTCTTCTTAAGGGCCTGAAAAAAGTTTTAATTTTTTTCCAAACATATATATATATATTAAAAAGTTATAGTCAAACATTTGAGGGTAAAAAAGCTTATAAACTATAAATTATTCAGTGATAAAATGGATGAAAGAGAGTTAAAATGTTTTGCAAAGCATTAAAAAAAGATTATTCATGAAATTACCAAAAGAAAAGAAAAGATGTCAAACAAAGAAAAAAAAAGTCACATTTACATTAAGTTCACACTGTTTAATGTTGAATGCTCAGTTACAAATATTTGAAGAAAAATAAAAATGAAAACTTTTTTTCATGCTTTAAGACAAAAACACTCAATGGAAAAATTCTGACACTGACTTTAATAATTAATGCATCAAAAGGGTTAAGCCCATTTTCACCTTTATCTTCATTATTTGCTTCTTTTTGACCATCTTTGCCACCTGAAACTTCTTTTTAATACGACGTCTTGCCATTTTTTTGACACTTTTCACAACATAGATGCTTCTCTTGCAAAGGTAGTTTTCAAAAATCTGTCCCTTTGGTTGAGTAACACTGGTGTAAAGCATAAAACATCTGCAAAAAAAAGTTTTTCTGGTATTCTGACCCATTTAAGCTTTAAAAAGTATTGCACTGTCTGGTATTTAAATATAAATGGCCCAGGAATTCACATTTTATAAAACACACTTGAACCTTGAGGTAAGCCCAAATCTTGGGCCAGTTTCCAGATGCATTTGACAAATAAGAGCCATTGCACTTTGGGTTTGGGAATTTGTACCCTCCATTGATGTATGACCACAGAATCCATCTACTTTCTAACCCTCTCTGCGGACGCCATCTTGTCCACAGCTCCGTCCACAGAGGCCTTATTTTTAACCAGAGTCCGACTCCTGCAAAACTTAATATGGGAATGGCATCTTGGAGCTCTTCTTTCCTCCGTCTCTCATCGAACATCCATCCATTCCTTCAGTCTTCAAGACACTGAGCTGGTATCTGTCGCTCTCCGAACACCCAACACTGCTGCCATCCCTTTTCATAGCCACGGCTTCAAACAGGTGGCCGAATGACCCGAGCTTGGCTCCCATGTTCCCACCCATTTGCTATTTTTCTGACCGTTGCTCAGAACCCGACCCCCCCCCCCTCTACCCTCCCACCCCTCTCACTGTCTGTTCTACTATTTTGGCAGCTCCTCCAGTTTCTGCACAGCTCTTGCACCAGTCGAATCAGTGTCCTGCCCACTTGCGCCCCCAGAAAAACGTCCCTCCCATTTTCTACACCCTGTGGCGTCAGCAAAACCACGTGCCTCGTTTTTAAAGGAAGGTTGTCACTGTCAGACCTGCTCTTCTCTAGCCGGTGGGGACAGGAGGCAGACTTTGTTCCTAACTCTTGCACCAACTTCCGTTAGGGACATTGTTAAACTTGAAGAGTACATTCTTTCTCCTACAACCCCACGTTAAAGTTCAAGGCTCTGAGAAGAAGTGCTTCTCGAGACCACCAGGTGTCGATCGCCATGAAGT
>RPOG01006670.1:0-13416 GCA_008086565.1 Thalassoma bifasciatum
GAGTATTGTTGAGTATAGCAGAGTATTGTGGAGTATAGCGGAGTATTTTGGAGTATAGCAGAGTATGCAGAGTATTGAGGAGTATTTTGGAGTATAGCGGAGTATTGTTGAGTAAAGCGGAGTATAGTGGAGTATTTTTGAGTATAGCGGAGTATTGCGGAGTATAGCAGAGTATATTTTTGAGTATTTTTGAGTATTGTTGAGTATAGCGGAGTATTGCGGAGTATAGTGGAGTATTTTGGAGTATAGCAGAGTATTTGCGGAGTATTTTTGAGTATAGCGGAGTATTGCCGAGAATAGCGGAGTATTGTTGAGTAAAGCAGAGTATTGTGGAGTATAGCGGAGTATCGTTGAGTATAGCAGAGTATTTGCAGAGTATTGTTAAGTATAGCGGAGTATTGTTGAGTATAGCGTGGTATTTGCAGAGTATAGTGGAGTACAGTGGAGTATTTTGGAGTATAGCAGAGTATTGTGGAGTATAGCAGAGTATGAGAGGAGTATAGCGGAGTATAGTTGAGTATAGCAGAGTATTGTGGAGTATAGCGGAGTATTTTGGAGTATAGCAGAGTATTGTTGAGTAAAGCAGAGTATTGTGGAGTATTTTTGAGTATAGCGGAGTATTGCGGAGTATAGCAGAGTATATTTTTGAGTATTTGCAGAGTATTGTTGAGTATAGCGGAGTATTGCGGAGTATAGCAGAGTATTGAGGAGTATAGCTGAGTATTGTTGAGTATAGCAGAGTATTGTGGGGTATAGTTGAGTATTTTGGAGAATAGCAGAGTATTAGCGGAGTTTAGCGGAGGATTGTTGAGTATTTGCAGAGTATTGTTGATTATAGCGGAGTATTTGCGGAGTATTTTTGAGTTTAGCGGAGTATTGCGGAGTATAGCAGAGTATTGTGGAGAATAGCGGAGTATTGTTGAGTATAGCAGAGTATTGTGGAGTATAGCGGAGTATTTTGGAGTATAACAGAGTATTGTGGAGTATAGTGGAGTTTTGTGGAGTATTGCGGAGTATTGCGGAGTATTGTTGAGCATTTGCAGAGTATTGTTGAGTATAGGGGAGTATTGTTGAGTATAGCAGAGTATTTGCAGAGTATTGTTGAGTATAGCGGAGTATTGTTGAGTATAGCGTGGTATTTGCGGAGTATAGTCGAGTACAGTGGAGTATTGTGGAGTATAGCAGAGTATTGTGGAGTATTGCAAAGTATTGTGGAGGATAGCAGAGTATAAGCAGAGTATAGCGGATTATTGATGAGTATTTGCAGAGTATTGTTGAGTATAGCGGAGTATTTGCGGAGTATTTTTGAGTATAGCGGAGTATTGCAGAGTATAGCAGAGTATTGAGGAGTATAGCGGAGTATTGTTGAGTATAGCAGAGTATCGTGGAGTATAGCCGAGTATTTTGGAGAATAGCAGAGTATTGTGGAGTATAGCGGAGTATTTTTCAGTATTGTGGAGTTTTGCGGAGTATAGCAGAGTATTGAGGAGTATAGCGGAGTCTTGTTGAGTATAGCGTGGTATTTGCGGAGTATAGTCGAGTACAGTGAAGTATTGTGGAGTATAGCGGAGTATTGTGGTGTATAGCAGAGTATTGTGGAGTATAGCAGAGTATAAGCGGAGTATAGCGGAGTATTGTTGAGTATTTGCAGAGTATTGTTGAGTATAGCGGAGTATTTGCAGAGTATTTTTGAGTATAGCGGAGTATTGCGGAGTATAGCAGAGTATTGAGGAGTATAGCGGAGTATTTTGGAGTATAGCAGAGTATTGTGGAGTATAGCGGAGTATTTTGGAGTATAGCGGAGTATTGTTGAGTATTGTGGTGTATAGCAGAGTATTGTGGAGTATAGCGGAGTATTTTGGAGTATAGCAGAGTATTGTGGAGTATAGCGGAGTATTTTGGAGTATAGCGGAGTATTGTTGAGTATTGTGGTGTATAGCAGAGTATTGTCAAGTATAGCAGAGTATAAGCAGATATAGCGGAGTATTGTTGAGTATTTGCAGAGTATTGTTGAGTATAGCGGAGTATTTGCAGAGTATTTTTGAGTATAGCGGAGTATTGCGGAGTATAGCAGAGTATTGTGGAGTATAGCGGAGTATTTTGGAGTATAGCAGAGTATTGTTGAGTAAAGCAGAGTATAGTGGAATATTTTTGAGTATAGCGGAGTATTGCGGAGTATAGCAGAGTATATTTTTGAGAATTTGCAGAGTATTGTTGAGTATAGCGGAGTATTGCGGAGTATAGTGGAGTATTGTTGAGTATTTGCAGAGTATTGTTGAGTTTAGCGGAGTATTTGCGGAGTATTTTTGAGTTAAGCGGAGTATTGCGGAGTATAGCAGAGTATTGAGGAGTATAGCGGAGTATTGTTGAGTATTGCAGAGTATTGTGGAGTACAGCAGAGTATTAGTGGAGTATAGTGGAGTATTGTTGAGTATTGCAGAGTATTGTGGAGTATAGCGGAGTATTTTGGAGTATAACAGAGAATTGTGGAGTATAGTGGAGTATTGTGGAGTATTGCGGAGTATTGCGGAGTATTGTTGAGCATTTGCAGAGTATTGTTGAGTATAGGGGAGAATGGTGGAGTATAGCGGAGTATTGTGGAGTATAGCAGATTATTGTGGAGTATAGCAGAGTATAAGCGGAGTATAGCGGAGTATTGTTGAGTATTGTGGAGTATTGTGGAGTATTGCGGAGTATAGTGGAGTATTGTGCAGTATAGCGGAGTATTTGCGGAGTATTTTTGAGTATAGCGGAGTATTGCGGAGTATAGCAGAGTATTGTGGAGTATAGCGGAGTATTGTTGAGTATTGCAGAGTATTGTGGAGTATAGCGGAGTATTGTTGAGTATAGCAGAGTATTGTGGAGTATAGCGGAGTATATTGGAGTATAGCGGAGTATTTGCAGAGTATTGTTGAGTATAGCGGAGTATTGTTGAGTATAGCGTGGTATTTGCGGAGTATAGTGGAGTACAGTGGAGTATATCGTGTTTTGCAGAGTATAGCAGAGTATTGCAGAGTTTGGCGGTGTACAGCAGAGTATTGTTGAGTGTAGCGGAGGATTGTTGAGTATTGCAGGGTTTTGTCGAGTATTGTTGAGTATTTTTGAGTATATCGGAGTCTTGTTGAGTAAAGAGGAGTTTTGCAGAATATAGCAGAGTATTGTGGAGTAAAGTGGAGTATTGTGGAGTGTAGCAGAGTATTTGCGGAGTATTGTTGAGTATAGTGGAGAATTGTAGAGTATAGCAGAGTATTGTGGAGTATAGCGGAGTATTTACGGAGTATTTTTAAGTATAGCGGAGTATAGCGTAGTATTGCGGAGTATTGCAGAGTATTTGGGAGTATAGCGGAGTATTGTTGAGGATAGCAGAGTATTGTGGAGTATAGCGGAGTATTGTTGAGTATAGCAGAGTATTGTGGAGTATAGCGGAGTATATTGGAGTATAGCGGAGTATTTGCAGAGTATTGTTGAGTATAGCAGAGTATTGTTGAGTATAGCGTGGTATTTGCGGAGTATAGTGGAGTACAGTGGAGTATAGCATGTATTGCAGAGTATAGCAGAGTATTGCAGAGTTGGGCGGTGTACAGCAGAGTATTGTTGAGTATAGCGGAGTATTGTTGAGTATAGCGGAGTATTTTGGAGTATAGCGGAGTATTGTTTACTATTGCGGAGTATAGCGGAGTATTTTTGAGTATCTGCAGAGCATTGTTTAGTATAGCGGAGTATTGCGGAGTATAGTGGAGTATTGTGGAGTATAGCGGAGAATTTGCGGAGTATTTTTGAGTAAAGCGGAGTATTGCGGAGTAAAGCAGAGTATTGTGGAGTATAGCGGAGTATTGTTGAACATAGCAGAGTATTGTGGAGTATAGCGGAGAATTTTTGAGTATAGCAGAGTATTTGCAGAGTATTGTTCAGTATAGCGGAGTATTGTTGAGTATAGCGTGGTATTTGTTGAGTATAGTGGAGTACAGTCGAGTATTGTGGAGTATAGCAGAGTATTGTGGAGTATAGCAGAGTATTGTGGAGTATAGCGGAGTATAGCAGAGTATTGTTGAGTATAGCAGAGTATTAGTGGAGTATAGCGGAGTATTGTTGAGTATTTGCAGAGTATTGTTGAGTATAGGGGAGAATGGTGGAGTATAGCGGAGTATTGTGGAGTATAGCAGAGTATTGTGGAATATAGCAGAGTATAAGCGGAGTATAGCGGAGTATTGTTGAGTATTGTGGAGTATAGTGGAGTATTGCGGAGTATAGTGGAGTATTGTGCAGTATAGCGGAGTATTTGCGGAGTATTTTTGAGTATAGCGGAGTATTGCGGAGTATAGCAGAGTATTGTGGAGTATAGCGGAGTATTGTTGAGTATTGCAGAGTATTGTGGAGTATAGCGGAGTATTTTGGAGTATAACTGAGTATTGTGGAGTATAGTGGAGTATTGTGGAGTATTGCGGAGTATTGCGGAGTATTGTTGAGCATTTGCAGAGTATTGTTGAGCATTTGCAGAGTATTGTTGAGTATAGTGGAGTATTGTGGAGTATAGTGGAGTATTGTGGAGCATAGCAGAGTATTGTGGAGTATAGCAGAGTATGAGAGGAGTATAGCGGAGTATTGTTGAGTATTTGCAGAGTATTGTTGAGTATAGCGGAGTATTGTTGAGTATAGCAGAGTATTGTGGAGTATAGCGGAGTATTTACGGAGTATTTTTAAGTATAGCTGAGTATAGCGGAGTATTGCGGAGTATAGCAGAGTATTGTGGAGTATAGTGGAGTATATTGGAGTATAGCGGAGTATTTACGGAGTATTTTTAAGTATAGCGGAGTATAGCGGAGTATGGCGGAGTGTAGCAGAGTATTTTGGAGTATAGCGGAGTATTGTTGAGGATATCAGAGTATTGTGGAGTATAGCGGAGTATTGTTGAGTATAGCAGAGTATTGTGGAGTATAGCGGAGTATATTGGAGTATAGCGGAGTATTTGCAGAGTATTGTTGAGTATAGCGGAGTATTGTTGAGTATAGCGTGGTATTTGCGGAGTGTAGTGGAGTACAGTGGAGTATAGCGTGTATTGCAGAGTATAGCAGAGTATTGCAGAGTTTGGCGGTGTACAGCAGAGTATTGTTGAGTATAGCGGAGGATTGTTGAGTATTGCAGGGTTTTGTCGAGTATTGTTGAGTATTTTTGAGTATATCGGAGTCTTGTTGAGTAAAGCGGAGTATAGCAGAATATAGCGGGGTATTGTGGAGTAAAGTGGAGTATTGTGGAGTGTAGCAGAGTATTTGCGGAGTATTGTTGAGTATAGCAGAGAATTGTAGAGTATAGCAGAGTATTGTGGAGTATAGCGGAGTATTTACGGAGTATTTTTAAGTATAGCGGAGTATAGCGTAGTATTACGGAGTATAGCAGAGTATTTGGGAGTATAGCGGAGTATTGTTGAGGATAGCAGAGTATTGTGGAGTATAGCGGAGTATTGTTGAGTATAGCAGAGTATTGTGGAGTATAGCGGAGTATATTGGAGTATAGCGGAGTATTTGCAGAGTATTGTTGAGTAAAGCAGAGTATTGTTGAGTATAGCGTGGTATTTGCGGAGTATAGTGGAGTACAGTGGAGTATAGCATGTATTGCAGAGTATAGCAGAGTATTGCAGAGTTGGGCGGTGTACAGCAGAGTATTGTTGAGTATAGCGGAGTATTGTTGAGTATAGCGGAGTATTTTTGAGTATAGCGGAGTATTGTTGACTATTGCGGAGTATAGCGGAGTATTTTTGAGTATTTGCAGAGTATTGTTGAGTATAGCGGAGTATTGCGGAGTATAGTGGAGTATTGTGGAGTATAGCGGAGAATTTGCGGAG
The DNA here is from genome assembly GCA_008086565.1 of Thalassoma bifasciatum. Classification (NCBI taxonomy): domain Eukaryota; kingdom Metazoa; phylum Chordata; class Actinopteri; order Labriformes; family Labridae; genus Thalassoma; species Thalassoma bifasciatum. The sequence continues at coordinate 5,840 of RPOG01006670.1, forward strand.
TATTTTTGAGTATAGCGGAGTATTGCGGAGTATAGCAGAGTATTGTGGAGTATAGCGGAGTATTGTTGAACATAGCAGAGTATTGTGGAGTATAGCGGAGAATTTTTGAGTATAGCAGAGTATTTGCAGAGTATTGTTCAGTATAGCGGAGTTTTGTTGAGTATAGCATGGTATTTGTTGAGTATAGTGGAGTACAGTGGAGTATTGTGGAGTATAGCAGAGTATTGTGGAGTATAGCAGAGTATTGCGGAGTATAGCGGAGTAAAGCAGAGTATTGTTGAGTATAGCAGAGTATTAGCGGAGTATAGCAGAGTATTGTTGAGTATAGCAGAGAATTAGCGGAGTATAGCGGAGTATTGTTGAGTATTTGAAGAGTATTGTTGAGTATAGGGGAGAATGGTGGAGTATAGCGGAGTATTGTGGAGTATAGCAGAGTATTGCTGAATATAGCATAGTATAAGCGGAGTATAGCGGAGTATTGTTGTGTATTGTGGAGTATAGTGGAGTATTGCGGAGTATAGTGGAGTATTGTGCAGTATAGCGGAGTATTTGCGGAGTATTTTTGAGTATAGCGGAGTATTGCGGAGTATAGCAGAGTATTGTGGAGTATAGCGGAGTATTGTTGAGTATTGCAGAGTATTGAAGAGTATAGCGGAGTATTTTGGAGTATAACAGAGTATTGTGGAGTATAGTGGAGTATTTCGGAGTATTGCGGAGTATTGCGGAGTATTGTTGAGCATTTGCAGAGTATTGTTGAGCATTTGCAGAGTATTGTTGAGTATAGTGGAGTATTGTGGAGTATAGTGGAGTATTGTGGAGCATAGCAGAGTATTGTGGAGTATAGCAGAGTATGAGAGGAGTATAGCGGAGTATTGTTGAGTATTTGCAGAGTATTGTTGAGTAAAGCGGAGTATTGTTGAGTATAGCAGAGTATTGTGGAGTATAGCGGAGTATTTACGGAGTATTTTTAAGTATAGCGGAGTATAGCGGAGTATTGCGGAGTATAGCAGAGTATTGTGGAGTATAGCGGAGTATTGTTGAGGATAGCAGAGTATTGTGGAGTATAGCGGAGTATTGTTGAGTATAGCAGAGTATTGTGGAGTATAGCGGAGTATATTGGAGTATAGCGGAGTATTTGCAGAGTATTGTTGAGTTTAGCGGAGTATTGTTGAATATTGCGTGGTATTTGCGGAGTATAGTGGAGTACAGTGGAGTATAGCGTGTATTGCAGAGTATAGCAGAGTATTGCAGAGTTTGGCGGTGTACAGCAGAGTATTGTTGAGTATAGCGGAGTATTGTTGAGTATAGCGGAGTATAGTGGAGTAATTTTGAGTATATCGGAGTATTGCGGAGTATAGTGGAGTATTGTGGAGTATAGCAGAGAATTGTGGAGTATAGCGGAGTATTGTTGAGGATAGCAGAGTATTGTGGAGTATTTGCGGAGTATTGTTGAGTATAGCAGAGTATTGTGGAGTAAAGCGGAGTATATTGGAGTATAGCGGAGTATTTGCAGAGTATTCTTGAGTATAGCGGAGTATATTTGAGTATAGCGTGGTATTTGCGTAGTATAGTGGAGTACAGTGGAGTATAGCATGTATTGCAGAGTATAGCAGAGTATTGCAGAGTTTGGCGGTGTACAGCAGAGTATTGTTGAGTATAGCGGAGTATTGTTGAGTATTGCAGGGTTTTGTCGAGTATTGTTGAGTATTTTTTAGTATATCGGAGTCTTGTTGAGTAAAGCGGAGTATTGCAGAATATAGCGGGGTATTGTGGAGTAAAGCGGAGTATTGTGGAGTGTAGCAGAGTATTTGCGGAGTATTGTTGAGTATAGCGGAGTATTGTAAAGTATAGCAGAGTATTGTGGAGTATAGCAGAGTATTTTGGAGTATAGCGGAGTATTGTTGAGTATAGCGGAGTATAGTGGAGTATTTTGGAGTATAGCGGAGTATTGCGGAGTATAGCGGAGTATTTTTGAGTATTTGCAGAGTATTCTTGAGTATAGCGAAGTATTGCGGAGTATAGTGGAGTATTGTGAAGTATAACGGAGTATTTGCGGAGTATTTTTGAGTATAGCGGAGTATTGCGGAGTATAGCAGAGTATTGTGGAGTATAGCGGAGTATTGTTGAACATAGCAGAGTATTGTGGAGTATAGCGGAGAATTTTTGAGTATAGCAGAGTATTTGCAGAGTATTGTTCAGTATAGCGGAGTATTGTTGAGTATTGCGTGGTATTTGTTGAGTATAGTGGAGTACAGTGGAGTATTGCGGAGTATAGCAGAGTATTTTCGTAGTATAGTTGAGTACAGTGGAGTATAGCAGAGTATGGTGGAGTATGGTGGAGAATTGTGGAGTAAAGCGGAGTACTGCAGAATATAGCAGAGTATAGCGGAGTATTGTTGAGTATAGCGTGGTATTTGCGGAGTTTAGTGGAGTACAGTGGAGTATTGTGGAGTATAGCAGAGTATTGTGGAGTATAGCAGAGTATTGTGGAGTATAGCAGAGTATAGCGGAGAATTGTTGAGCATTTGCGGAGTATTTTTGAGTATTTCGGAAAATTGCGGAGTATAGCAGAGTATTGAGGAGTATTGTGGAGTATAGCAGAGTATAGTTGAGTATTGTGGAGTATAGCAGAGTATTGTGGAGTATAGCAGAGTATAAGCGGAGTATAGCGGAGTATTGTTGAGTATTTGCAGAGTATTGTTGAGTATAGCGGAGTATTTGCGGAGTATTTTTGAATATAGCGGAGTATTGCGGAGTATAGCAGAGTATTTTCGGAGTATATTGGAGTACAGTGGAGTATAGCAGAGTATTGTGGAGTAAAGTGGAGTATCGTGAGTATAGCAGAGTATTGCGGAGTATCGGGGAGAACAGTGGAGTATTGTGGAGTATAGCAGAGTATTGTGGAGTATAGCAGAGTATTGTGGAGTATAGCAGAGTATAAGCGGAGTATAGCCGAGAATTGTTGAGTATTTGCAGAGTATTGTTGAGTATAGCGGAGTATTTGCGGAGTATTTTTGAGTATAGCGGAGAATTGCGGAGTATAGCAGAGTATTGAGGAGTATTGTGGAGTATAGCGGAGTATTTTGGAGTATTTTGGAGTATAGCAGAGTATTGTGGAGTAAAGCAGAGTACTGTGGAGTATAGCAGAGTATTTTGGAGTAAAGCGGAGTATTGTTGAGTATAGCAGAGTATTGTGGAGTATAGCGGACTATTTTGGAGTAAGCAGAGTATTTAGGAGTATAGTGGAGAATTTTTGAGTATAGAAGAGTATTGCGGAGTATAGCAGAGTATTGAGGAGTAAAGCGGAGTATTGTTGAGTATAGTCGAGTATTGTGGAGTATAGCGGAGTATTTTGGAGTATTGTGGACTATAGTTGAGTATTGTGGAGTATAGCAGAGTATTGTGGAGTATAGCAGAGTATAAGCGCAGTATAGCGGAGTATTGTTGAGTATTTGCAGAGTATTGTTGAGTATAGCCGAGTATGGTGGAGTATGGTGGAGAATTGTGGAGTATAGCGGAGTTCTGCAGAGTATAGCAGAGTATAGCGGAGTTTTGTTGAGTTTAGCGTGGTATTTGCGGAGTATAGTGGAGTACAGTGGAGTATTGTGGAGTATAGCAGAGTATTGTGGAGTATAGCAGAGTATTGTGGAGTATAGCAGAGTATAAGCGGAATATAGTGGAGAATTGTTGAGTATAGCAGAGTATTGTGGAGTATAGCAGAGTATTTTGGAGTATCGCAGAGTATTGTGGAGTATTGTGGAGTGTAGCAGAGTATAACGGAGTATTGCGGAGTATAGCAGAGTATTGATGAGTATAGCCGAGTCTTGTTGAGTATTTGCAGAGTATTGTTGAGTATAGCAGAGTATTGTGGAGTATAGCAGAGTATTTTTGAGTATTTGCAGAGCTTTTGCAGAGTATTGTTGAGTATAGCGGAGTATTGTTGAGTATCGCAGAGTATTAGCGGAGTATAGCGGAGTATTGTTGAGTATTTGCAGAGTATTGTTGAGTATAGGGGTGTGTCGGGGAGTATAGTGGAGTATTGTGGAGTATTGCAGAGTATTGTGGAGTATAGCGGAGTATTGTTGAGTATTTGAAGAGTATTGTGGAGTAGAGCGGAGTATTGTTGAGTATAGCAGAGTATTTGCAGAGTATTGTTGAGTATAGCGGAGTATTGTTGAGTATAGCGTGGTATTGTTGAGTATAGCGTGGTATTTGCGGAGTATAGTGGAGTACAGTGGAGTATTGTGGAGTATAGCAGAGTATTGTTGAGTATTGCAGAGTACTTTGGAGAATAGCAGAGTATAAGCAGAGTATAGCGGAGTATTGTTGAGTATTTGCAGAGTATAGCGGAGTATTGTGGAGTATAGTGGAGTATTGTGGAGTATAGGGGAGTACTTGCGGAGTATTTTTGAGTTTAGCGGAGTATTGCGGAGTATAGCAGAGTATTGTGGAGTATAGCGGAGTATTGTTGAGTGTAGCAGAGTATTGTGGAGTATAGCGGAGTATTGTTGAGTATAGCAGAGAATTGTGGAGTTTAGGGGAGTATTTTGGAGTATAGCGGAGTATTTGCAGAGTATTGTTGAGTATAGTGGAGTATTGTGGGGTATAGTGGAGTATTTGCGGAGTATTTTTAAGTATAGCAGAGTATTGCGGAGTACAGCAGAGTATTGTGGAGTATAGCCGAGTATTGTTGAGTATAGCAGAGTATTGTTGAGTATAGCAGAGTATTGTTGAGTATAGCGGAGTATTTGCAGAGTATTGTTGAGTATAGCGGAGTATTGTTGAGTACAGCGGGGTATTTGCGGAGTATTTTTTATGTATAGCGGAGTATTGTTGAGTATTGCGTGGTATTTGCGGAGTAAAGTGGAGTACAGTGAAGTATTGTGGAGTATAGCAGAGTGTTGTGGAGTATAGCAGAGTATTGTGGAGAAAAGCAGAGTATTGCAGAGTATAGCGGAGTATAGCAGAGTATTGTTGAGTATAGCAGAGTATAAGCGGAGTATTGGGGAGTATTGTTGAGTATTTGCAGAGTATTGTTGAGTATAGCAGAGTATTGTGGAGTATAGTGGAGTATTTTTGAGTATAGCAGAGTATTTGCAGAGTATCGTTGAGTATAGCGGAGAATTGTTGAATATAGCGTGGTATTTGCGGAGAATAGTGGAGTACATCGGAGTATTGTGGAGTATAGCAGATATTGTGGAGTATAGCGGAGAACAGCAGAGTATAGCAGAGTATTGTTGAGTATAGCAGAGTATTAGCGGAGTATAGCGGAATATTGATGAGTATTTGCAGAGTATTGTTGAGTATAGGGGAGTATTGCAAAGTATAGTGGAGTATTGTGGAGTATAGCGGAGTTTTGTGGAGTATAGCAGAGTAATGTGGAGTATAGCAGAGTATTTGCGGAGTATAGCGGAGTATTGTTGAGTATTTGCAGAGTATTGTTGAGTATAGCGGAGTATTGCGGAGTATAGTGGAGTATTGTGGAGTATAGCGGAGTACTTGTGGAGTATAGCCGAGAATAGCGGTGTATAGCGGAGTATTTTGGAGTATTGTGGAGTATTTGCAGAGTATTGTTGAGTACAGCGGAGTATTGTTGAGTATAGCGGAGTATTTGCGGAGTATTTTTGAGTATAGCAGAGTATTGCGGAGTACAGCAGAGTATTGTGGAGTATAGCGGAGTATTGTTGAGTTTTGCAGAGTATTGTGGAGTATAGTGGAGTATTTTGGAGTATAGCGGAGTATCTGCAGATTATTGTTGAGTAAAGCAGAGTATTGTTGAGTGTAGCGGAGTATTGGGGAGTATAGTGGAGTGTTGTGGAGTATAGCGGAGTATTCGCGGAGTATTGTTGAGTATAGCGGAGTTTTGCAGAGTATAGTGGAGTATTGTGGAGTATTGTGGAGTATAGCAGAGTATTGTGGAGTATAGCCGAGTACAGCAGAGTATAGCAGAGTATTGCGAGGTATAGCGGAGTATAGCAGAGTATTGTTGAGTATAGCAGAGTATTAGCGGAGTATAGCGGAGTATTGTTAAGTATTTGCAGAGTATTGTTGAGTATAGGGGAGTATTGCAAAGTATAGTGGAGTATTGTGGAGTATAGCGGAGTATTGTTGAGTATAGCAGAGTATTGTGGAGTATAGCGGAGTATTGTTGAGTATAGCAGAGTATTCTGGAGTATAGCGGAGTATTGTTGAGTATAGCAGAGAATTGTGGAGTTTAGGGGAGTATTTTGGAGTATAGCGGAGTATTTGCAGAGTATTGTTGAGTATAGTGGAGTATTGTGGAGTATAGTGGAGTATTTGCGGAGTATTTTTGAGTATAGCAGAGTATTTCGGAGTATAGCAGAGTATTGTGGAGTATAGCCGAGTATTGTTGAGTATAGCAGAGTATTGTTGAGTATAGCAGAGTATTGTTGAGTATAGCGGAGTATTGCAGAGTATTGTTGAGTTTAGCGGAGAATTGTTGAGTACAGCAGGGTATTTGTGGAGTATTTTTTAGTATAGCGGAGTATTGTTGAGTATTGCGTGGTATTTGCGGAGTATAGTGGAGTACAGTGAAGTATTGTGGAGTATAGCAGAGTGTTGTGGAGTATAGCAGAGTATTGTGGAGAAAAGCAGAGTATAAGCGGAGTATTGGGGAGTATTGTTGAGTATTTGCAGAGTATTGTTGAGTATAGCAGAGTATTGTGGAGTACAGTGGAGTATTTTTGAATATAGCAGAGTATTTGCAGAGTATTGTTGAGTATAGCGGAGAATTGCTGAGTAAAGCGTGGTATTTGCGGAGAATAGTGGAGTACATCGGAGTATTGTAGAGTATTATGGAGTATAGCGGAGTATAGCAGAGTACAGCAGAGTATAGCAGAGTATTAGCGGAGTATAGCGGAGTATTGTTGAGTATTTGCAGAGTATTGTTGAGTATAGGGGAGTATTGCAAAGTATAGTGGAGTATTGTGGAGTATAGCAGAGTTTTGTGGAGTATAGCAGAGTAATGTGGAGTATAGCAGAGTATTTGCGGAGTATAGCGGAGTATTGTTGAGTATTTGCAGAGTATTGTTGAGTATAGCGGAGTATTGCGGAGTATAGTGGAGTATTGTGGAGTAAAGCGGAGTACTTGTGGAGTATAGCCGAGAATAGCGGTGTATAGCGGAGTATTTTGGAGTATTGTGGAGTATTTGCAGAGTGTTGTTGAGTATAGCGGAGTATTGTTGAGTATAGCGGAGTATCTGCGAATTTTTTTTGAGTATAGCGGAGTATTGCGGAGTATAGCAGAGTATTGTGGAGTATAGCGGAGTATTGTTGAGTATAGCAGAGTATTGTGGAGTATAGCGGAGTATTTTGGAGTATAGCGGAGTATCTGCAGATTATTGTTGAGTATAGCGGAGTATTGTTGAGTGTAGCGGAGTATTGGGGAGTATAGTTGAGTGTTGTGGAGTATAGCGGAGTATTTGCGGAGTATTGTTGAGTATAGCGGAGTTTTGCGGAGTATCGTGGAGTATTTGCAGAGTATTGTTGAGTATGGCGGAGTATTATTGAGTATAGCGGAGTATTTGCGGAGTATTTTTAAGTATAGCGGAGTATTG
>RPOG01006672.1:0-22439 GCA_008086565.1 Thalassoma bifasciatum
ACAGATGATTTTCCTCCAGTTTCTCCTTCATAACAGATGTCATGTTTGCTGGTTGTCGGGACTGAAATAGTAGCATATCGGTCTCTCTGTTCTCTTTAGGAGAACGCAAAGATTGAGTTGTTGAGGAAAGTTTGTAAACAGGGTGGTTTGATAGCATGTCTGACTTGATACTGACTAAAGACAGGAAGAGTGGGTGTTTTAGCCTCTTCTTTCGTGCTTTGAGCTGTACTTAAAGATATTTGTGATGTGAAGTTTGAAATGAATTTCAAGTAGTTTGATCATTGGACAAAACAGCTATGCGTAGCGTTGATCCATATTCACCAACTATTATTGTGTTAAGCATACAGTGAGAATATAATTCAGTTATCTGCAATGCCCCTTTAAAGTTTACAAGTGTTTACTCACACACTTTACTAAAAAGATCAGAAACTGATAACTCAATGAGCAGTGGCAAGCAGGTGCAATAAAGAGAGCAGTTAGTTTGTGAAGCTGTGTGAAGCTTTCATGGTCTTAGGTATAAACTTCAGCTTGAAGACAGGGAATAGTCTTACCTTTTAACTGGGGTCATTTCAAAAATGTGTTGCAAATGCTTCCTTTAAAGAGCTGCTTGAATGCCATCATGAAGTTTGTATGAGGTACCAAGGTTTGAATCTGTGAATCAGTTCCTAACCCCTGCTTCAGTTATGATTAATATCATTTTATTAAAAACTTCTGTATGAGTTTATGTCAAGAGTTGAGGGGTACTCCTTTGTGATTGTTATCATTAACTACATGGCAATTATTTATTTGTGCTAAGCATTGTTTATTATTTAAGGATTTTTCGTGTAGTAATATGTAACAATGGTGTTACACGCACAACTTTCAAATGAACCTCATGTCTACATATGAAAGAGAAGTACTGGCCTCAGAAAACATGTACAGATGTTTCTCATTCCAATACTGGTCAGGCTGTCGTTCCTCTTGGACCACTTTTGGAGAGTAAAGCCACTGACATTTGGCTCCTTTTTAAGCCTTGTTTCAACCAAGCGGATCAGTTCATTTCTTCATGGTACGGCATTTTGTAGGGTTTCCATAGACTAAAACTGGGACAGGTCCCCTAATAAGCGACCCGTACCGCTCCACTTTTCAGTACCCCTCCGTTGAGGTGCCAAGCTGCTCCAAACCTGCCCCAGGGGTGGGGCTATAATCACTGCAGTACGTTGATTGGTCGAAAGATTCTTCGCTTCCCGTGTGACAGCGGTGATAAAGAACGACACACAACCCCACCATGTTTAAATCTCTACTCGTGTACGAATGCAGATCTTTTTATTCTGAAGATGGCATCCAGCAGAAGTTCAGAGTTGCTGGATGTCCTCTATTGTTGCTCTTTGTTTGAAATACAGCTGATTTCTTCTTTGTTGTATTTATTAGCAGGGCACACTGTGTCGCGCTGCAATGACGTCGAGCTGTCACGTAGCTGACACGGCTCTCGACATCCGGCCCATCAGGCAGGGTACACTTTAGCACAGGATCAGGCTTTACTGATCTAACCCGTACCAAACTGTACTGATCCGTACCAGACTGCCTGGTGGAAACGAGGCTTTAGTGATTTGTCTCACAAGTATGAAGTGTAGCAGCCAGATGCTGAGGCTGCTTGTTCACAGTACATCCCAGAACATATGCAATGGCAGCATGACTGTGTGAGCAAATGTCTCACCAATTTGGGAATGTAGTCATCAGGTACCAAAATGTGACAAACCTTCACAGTTTTGCGTTTTGAAAGTTCTTGACACAGTAGCTCTCAGCAGCTTTAAGTTCCATCATTAATGTAATGGTTTGGTCATATCCTCCATCATTAACAGTGAATTCAGAAAACACTGAACCCGTTTTCTGTTAATGTAATCGTTTGTTCATATCCTCATAGACTGAAAATGAGTCAGATGTTTTTAAATATGTTTTGCAATAAAGTTTGCTGAACAGTTTTGATCACATAGAGTCTTTTTCGATTACTGATAGAATAAATAATGTCATGTCTTGGTGATGTTCTAAATCAAAGGCAAGTTTAGAAGTCACATTTTAATTTCTTTATTAAAATAGCAAAATATTTACTCTTATATTTTAAGCCACACGGTAAACATCCAAAGTCCTTCAACTATTCATTTGTATTAATTGTAGGGTTAGGCACATATTTTGTAGAAGTCTACGACTGCATTAACAAACAGTCAGAACGTGGTTAGAACTGTCCTAAACGTTAATACATTTCTCCTGACTGACACACAGTTGTTAATGTATCTTCTCCCAGTTGCCAGTTGTCCAGGCAGCTAGCGAATGGAAAGCATCATCACAAACTCTGTGGAGGAGAGGGAGGATAATAATCAGAGCTCAGCTTTGCTAAGTTCTTCTAACTTCAACAACAAAAGGCTGGTGCATACAACAAAAGAACTGAGTTGAGACAAGACTTCGAGCAGCAATATGAAATAAAGTCACTTGATCAAAAGCTAACCAGGTAAATGTGCATGTTCCAGAAGTTCCCATCTCTTGCCACTTCATCTCACCTTCAAAGTCAATGTTTCCATCTGCATTAATGTCCAGTTCCTTTAAGATCTCCTCCAGCTCTCCTTTCTTTAGCTTCTCCCCCAGGAGTGACTTGATAGCCTCTTTCATCTCTTCCTGGTTGATTTTTCCATCTCCATCAAGATCAAACTTTAGAAGGAAATGAAGTGGGAAACAGTTAAATTAAGTTTGATGGCTTTGATTTTGTAAATTGTTTTAACCAAGTGGGAAAAAAAGCAACTAAACTGCTAAAAATGTAGAAGTGCACCTTCATTCACCAATCAAATGCATTATCCTGATTAAACTTTGGAATAACTTGATGAAGAAAGTAAAGTAAAGACCTTTTAAGGACAATCTACCTGATATCATGACGTAAGTTTGTTTTCTTAAAACGACATGCATGCATGGTGGTGTCGACAGACCTGCACAAAAGCTGATTGGAGCTCTTTGAGTCCCAGCATATGAGCAGTCTCTCCCATCATTCTAGGGCCCATCAGTTCAACAAAGTCTTCAAAATCCATCAAGCCCCCCACTGTTAAGGGGAAAAGCAGGAACTATAAGGTCAGCAGCAAAACATAGTCCCACAAAGATGAGTTTTTGACATGAATTTTTCAAGTCAGAGCAAAGATTTGATCACTGGATAGAAGAAGAAGTTTTTTTTTTCAAATATGTTGTCATAAAATGTCAGCAAACACAAAGAAGTGTTTATTCTTACTTCTCATCTTAATTTGTTGTACTATCTCGAGCAGCTCCATTTCTGTTGGCATGTATCCCATAGTTCTCATGCATTCAGCCACATCTTTGTAGTTCAGATATCCATCTTGATCATAGTCAAACTCTTTGAAGGCCTCTTGCAACTCTGCAAGGAAATAAAAAATTATAATAAACAAACAAACAATCAAAAAACAGATTGATAAAAAAGACCCAGCCAAATTCAGGATGAAATGGTTCCTGATTTATTATATAATCAATTTAAATGTAAGTTTTCTTCTCTCAGGTATAATATAAGTGTGTGTGCATTTCTTTCCACGACGAAGCACTGGTTTATGCCAGTGCTTCCTTCGCTACTCACAATGTATTCTGATTGTAAGAGGTATCCCAATCTAGAGATTGATATTGAAGAGGAAATGTTGATGAATGTCCTCCAGGCTGTCCTCCTCCTGGTCACAGTCCGGCCAAACACCCAGCAAACTCCACTCTTCTGACCATGTGCTGATCCTTAACCCCCTAAAAAGTCCTCTAATGACAGCTCCTTCTCAAGTTTATCTTGCATATGAGGCTTCAGATACTTCTTACACTCGGACTGCATTTCAAAGAGCAAAAGAAGTGCATATCTAAGAAAGAAACGCTTCTATCTAGAATAAAATGTACACACGTGAAATGTAGACACATCTCATTTATACCTTTGTGGAAAAAAATAGCACATAACTTTATTATGTAAAAAACCCATGCAGTATTTCATCCTGAATTTTTCTGGCTCACCATTGCACTGCTATCATTTCTACTGAGAGTTAGTGACTGCTGTATTCTAGTCTCAGGCTCGCAGGGTCAGAAGGGGAGGCTAACTCCTGCCTAACTAGACTCAGTTTTCCTCTTTCTGTGTAAACAAAAACTTTTGAGCTGTGGTGGTTAAACTTACCATCCAGCTCTGCTTGAGCTAGTTCTCTGTCCTGCAGAAACAATGAGAAAACATTGATTTCTGATTGAGTGGTTAAAAGAAGACTAACGTACGGAAGCCTACAACAGCCATGGATTTTTTAAAAATGTTTTTAACTTCATGCACTGTTACCTTGTGATTACAATAACAACTTACAGTCTCATTACCTCAATATAACAGGAATTATTTTATATGGAAGCACATTTCTGCCAGTTAAAAACTAAAAATAAGAAAACTGCTTTTGTTGAATTTTTTTTTCTTTTTTTTGCCTGTATTAAGTTGAAATTTTGAGGAATGAAATCAAATTAATAAGATAAAACGTCAAAGTTTTGACCTTTTTAGCTCAAAATTTTGATTTATTTTCGCATAATTTTGACTATCTAAACATTTGACCAAATTATTCCAAATTATGACTTTTTATCTCAATAACTCCACTTTATGTCTTAGAATTTTGACTCATCTCATTTTTTTTTTAAATTGGCTTTTTTTTTCGCATGGCTTTGACCATTATATCAGGATTTTGAATTTTTTATTTAAAAAAATTGACTTTATATAAGCCAAAAAAAAAAAAGAAAAATTACAAAGCTAAGTTTTCATTTTCGTTTCTTAACCATTGGAAATGGGCTTTCATAGGTTTCTTTCTTTCTTTTTTTCATAGGTTTCTTGTGAGAAGGAATGAACAGATACTCTTCACCTTAAATGACAAAAACTTTGTTGTGAGTGCCTGTTCTGAATGAATCCAGGTCCATGCAGGATATGATGATACAGGAGTTAAGGGCCACATGCTAACTTCTTTATCACCCCTGTTCATACACGAAAGATTTACACACTTTACCTCTGGTCAAGCTGTGTGTGAATACAACACTTCCGGCTTCCACTGTAAGGCATGTCATGAAAAAAAGCATTTTATTTTGAAAGAGTGAAGTGTTGTAATCATGTATGCAGCTTGACTCCAGGTTAAGTGTGTGAATCTTCATGAATCTGTGAATGAAAATAGAAAAATAAATGGCTGTTCTCGCCTTCTGTAAAATGTGAACCTTGCAGAATTAAAAACTGCCTTGGAGTTTTTACACTAGAGAATTTTTTGTGTGTGTGTGTGTGTGTGTGTGTGTGTGTGTAAAAATCATGTGGTTAGATTTTTTGGTTCATTCTAAATTTATACATATAGGACTCTGCATGTTATCATAAGTGTAGATCATCAAAAGAAAGAGGACACATAGATGATTTTAACAGAGGACAGACTGTCCATTGCAGGACAACCGATGAGTTTGCTAAATATTCTTAGTTGAGTCAAATGAGTGTTTCCAAAGCTGTCCTTCTTTTGGATTACACTAATGAATTGTGGCAGTAAGCCTGACCTTATAAGACACTAATGCTTTAGATACACCAGGCTTAGTTACCTTGGCCTGAAAGAGATCAGGGAAAAATCTACGTCGACTGCGTGACTTCCAGCTCACATTTGAATCTGATAGGTCACTTAGTGGCATACAGCTCATCTCACTCCTAGAATCAAATAACGTCTGTCTTTGCTTTCCATATTTAACAGTATAAATCACAGCTTAAGCAATGTCTGAAGCTCACTGAGCGTTATCAGGAAATCAGGCTCTTCTTTTCTTCTTTTTGAATGACAGTAAAGATTTTTTTTCTGATAAAGGAAATGTTCCAATTTGAGGATTTAAGGATAAGAGAACATAAGTCATCACATTTATGTAACAACATAACGACACTCACCGCTCCGAAAACACTGTTAAGCACAGAGTTGTAGACTTTGTTCATACTCTCAGTGTTTTTCTTGGACTTCTTTGATGCTTTTTTGGGCGTTTCAGAGACTGAACCTGATGGCGAATCCTTTGAGACACTCCCTCTGCTGCGTGTTTAAGAAAAACAAAGAGAAGTAAATACATACTGAAAAATGCACGCACACCTTGCATGTAAAAATGCCCTGACTCTAATTGAGAAGTGGTCTTTAAACTCAAATCAAATTAAGCAAACTTGGCTGGAAAACTGAGAAACTCAGACCAGAGTGACGCAGACTAGAATGGCCTGGCTCATGTTTAAGGAATACATTTTCAGTGAATTTAGTGCTAACTGTTAAACAAAGAATTATTTAAGGTTCTAGAGGAAATTTGATTGAAAAAATTCAATTGCAGCTACTTCCTTTCTCCATCAACTCCAGAAACTTGCTAAAAGTGAAGGAAGCACACACCCATCTGTGGAAACTGAGTCAGCAGAGGCAGTTGAAGTAGTTGAAGCTGTTCTGTCACCTGCCTTGGACATACTGTTGGCAAAAAAAGGTCATATTTACTCATTCATGATCCACAATGAAGCCACATATAGTCCAACCATTTGCATAGAATTGAACAGGAAAAGAGCTGATGACAAGAGGGTTGAAATCAACATATCAGTGAAGTTTCTCTGATCTCTCTGCTCTCTTCAAAAGCTTCAGAATCATGTATCTAGTTATTACAGTTGCTCTGCTCTGCTTACCTGACTGCTTACTTTCCCCAGGTGGTGGAAAAAGACAAAAAGAAAGTGAGCAGCAGTGTTTTTGTGTCCTCCTTGAGTGTAGTGCTCCACTTGTGTTCTGCACAGTGTCCTGTCTGCTTAGTTTTTCCTTCTTCCCTTGACCTCTGTCAGCAGGACGGCTTAACCAGTAATTAGCTGGCTAAACATGCAGCCAACCATTAGGTAAAAAAAGTCAAACTAACAGGGAGCAGCAGTGTGACTGAGTGGACATGCTAAAGGTTGTATGCCTTTCTCCTGCATTCAACTCTGGCATTTCAGAGAAGTTAAAATGAGCCCAAGCAACACTGGTTTGGCTCTGGCACAGCGAACAATCTTTAAGTGAAATTTCTCTTACTGCTGTTTCTACAAACTCAAACCAGTCAGTTTCTGGCAGAAACCGGTTCTAGATTGGACCATTTTAGCAACTGTCAGGTTCTTGAGATAGGTAACTATCAGTATGAGAATAGTGCTTGATTCAGGGGCAGAAACAGTGATGTTTATTTATCCAACATGATTAAGAGCTCCCGGTACACAGGCCCCCAGGGCATATATGCCAGACACAGTGAGAGTAACATTTCGTATATATATATTTAATTTTGTTGAGAATACAAAGAAAAAACAACATCAAAGAATGGTCAGAACAAATTTTCGTTTTTAAATAAAGGCATGCAAATGATAATGTAGGGTAATAGGGGGAAAATAACATAAAATGGTTAAATAAAATTAAAATGAAGATTACTTCATATGAAATCACATCATTGGAAATATGACCATCACACTGTAAGACACAATTTTGCACATTTGTTATTCTGGCATGTTCGTCTGTCAGTACAACAAAAGATCACTGAAGTTGTTGTGTTAACATTTAGTTATAAGCTATGCATCATCTCAACCACAAACTATATTTCAACTTGAAAATTTATGTCCAAGTAAATCAGTAATACATGTTCACTTGACAATCACCTTAGCCCCCCCCCCCCCCCCCCCCCCCCCCCCCCCAGCTGTTAAGTAAAGCTACAGCTTTCAGGTAATACCCAGAATGCCTTTGTGAATTGTAACCTAACAATTACACCATAAGTGAGGAGGGAATGCAATGAGTATGAGCCCCTGCAGGACACAGATAATGTGCCTGAAGACACAGCGTGTCTGAGCTCCATAGCACAGACAGACAGTCTGGCTGAACTCCATGGTTTACAAAACTGAAGAGGTCAATTAGCTGAAAATGAACACTGCCTGATATAATTAAAGAAAACTATATAGGTAAATTTAACAAAAGAATGAATTAAGTGGAAAAATATTAACTATTTCAAACAATGGTCTGAAGAAGTTAAGTGAACTATCAAGTCCACATCAAATTAATCAAGACAAGCGGTGACACAAGAAATCTCATTAAATCAAGATAACTTCTGTTGATGTTTGAACATTTTTTTCTTTTGACCTACCATAAAGCTTTAAGGCAGCCCTGTACATCATATTTCTACGTTGAAACAACAAGTTACATTCAACAGTGCAGCAGTCTGGCAGGGTGGCAACACGGGGAGGAAAAACAAAAGGGCTATCAGGGTGATACGGCTTAAAAAGGCTAAATATGGAGACCAGGTTGTGTAAAAATATTCAGGTTTTCCACGGGAGCTGAATTCAGCTTTTTCTAGTGTAGGGCAGCTCAGGAAGTCTCTGATCCACTGGCTGTGAGAAGGAAAACAGGCAAGTTTCCAGTTGAGCATTATGACACATCTAGCCAACAGAGTGAGGATACTAAGTTGGACTGAGAACATGTTAAAGGGCTGCCCACTGGTGCAGTCCTGAAAAAAGCAGTCTTGGCATTGTCAAACCAAAGACAAAATCATCACAGGGTTGTCTATATACCAATTGTAAGTAAAAATGCAGCAGTGGCTCCAAGGCCACATCCTGCATCAGGTAACATTTTTAGTTTTTCTATGACCCTCTTCTGGCCAATTTGACCTGGGAGGACAAAGGTGCATAGTGAATTTGAAGCCAATACAGGGGTTAAAGTCAACAGGTCTTATTTTCAGTCAACAACCGACCGCTCATTCAAATTCAGAAGTTTCAGTTGACTTCAGAGTCAGAGTCAGTCAGTTCTGTGTCTCTCAGTCTGTGCTCACATTGAAGGTCTTAATGCTCCATCCCAATCTTTTGCTCAAATCCAGTTTTCGGTTTGGCTGTTCAGATTACTTTTTAAAATGTGGCCTGTAACAGACTACAATATGAACAGCTCACTCTGGTGAAGTAATGCACACACTCAGTTGAACATTGATGACATCACGCACAGAACAGGGTTTAAGAAAACAAACACGACAGCAGCTAGTAGTCTCACCGTTTTATGCAAACTTAATGTGTGCCAGCAGTGGGTAAATTTCTGAGTGGGTTATTTTTTAAAAGGAGGACATTTAATTTCCACCTTTACTTTTGTCTGTGACACAGAACTGTGACATTTCACTGCAGAATGATGTCAGTTGTATTAAATGCAGCCTGGCTGTTTAGACTGCTGTCACCTTCAAAAAAACTGGTATGTATCCAGTTCAGCAGAATACCTGAACGTAAACTGAATCTTATTGAAAGAATGTCAGATTCAGTGAGACTTATGCTGTTTACACCGTCAGAAACAAAGCAGGCATGGGTCACATTTGAGCCACAGAAGTGGATTGAGGTCACTTATAACTGTGGTGTGAAGAGAGCCTTGGGTCAGTCTCAACAAGGTCAAGGGTTATTTCTGTCAAGTCAGTTGTAATTATACATCGAATTCTGTGTATCCAATCCCTTGTTTGTGTTGTTGAATCTAATTTTCGGGCTCGCTCGTTACTTGTTGAATCTGTTACTTTAATATAAGGTGGGGGAGGACCCCCTTTTCTACTGCACAATTTCTCATCCTAGGTCTCCTAATTCTAAGACATTTACCCATGAAAATAATGAAAAGAGGAGTCCAAATCAGCAGGAGAGTCCATTCAGCTTGAATCCAGAAAAAGTTTATTCAAGTCTAGCCATCTTAAACAAAGCTTCTGGGTTGAAAGATTTGCAGCACGTTAAATATTCTGTACCAACTGATAAAACTAAACAACATGAACAATGACTGAAAAGAAATCTCTTGCATTTCCTAAAACCTTTCCTAAACCTTCTAACAAAACTCTTAGCCTAAAAACCTCCATCCCAAAAACCTGTGTAGAAAAAGCCCCCCGAGTAGAAGCCTGCCTTCCTTAAAAACCCAGTGGACATCCCTTCTCCAGTGGTGATTGACTATCATTTAGATTTCATAATCCCAGTGTTTTGGTTTTTTTGGGGGGGAAGCTGCCACATTCAAGACTTTGGGACATCAGTCTCCTGCATCACATGACTTTTCACTGTTTTCAAAAGTATAATAGGGCACCTTATATATTTATGTGACTTCATTAGAGCCACTATGACTGTGTCCCCACTTTGTAATGGTGTAGCACATCCCCAGATATTTCAAATATGTGTTTTAATTGTCAAAAAACTTCTCAACAAAATTTGACCGTAGCTGGAAAATCACCCCGTAAGCGACAGAGTGAGTGGTTAATGTTAGATAGAGGTGATGTGTTTACATGTAAGATTAGTTACTGTGTGCGTACAGATTTAAAGAGTTGCCTCCGTCACTGCTGAAAGCTACATCCAGGTTTTGGAGCCAAATATGCTGCCATCCAAGCCACTTTATCTTTATCAGGGACGTCCCTGATTATTTCAACAAGACAATGAAACCAAGACACATTCTGCGTCTGTTACAACAGCCTGGCTTTATAGAAGAGAGTGCTGGTACTGGACTGACCTGCCTGTAGTCCAGATCTGTTGCCCATTGAAAATGTGTGGAACATTATGAAGAACAAAATACAACAATATATAACTTTTGAGCATCTGAAGTTGTCCATCACCAGTAATGTGATAGAATTCCACCTACAAAGCTTGAACAATTAGTGTCCTCAGTTCACAAACCTCTGTTGAGTGTTGTTAAAGGAAAGGTGATGAAACACAGAGGAAAATATGAACCTGTCCCTGCTTTTTTGAAGCCTGTTGCAGACATTGATTTGAAAATGAGCAAATATTTGCTCAAAGACAAAGTTTTTCAGTTTGAACATTAAATATCTTTTCTTCCTGGCGTATTCAATTGAATATAAGTTTAGGATTTCAAATCATTGCATTCTGTTTTATTTACATTTTAAACAATCTTTCACTCAGTGCTGTGTTGCAGTTTCTGCATCATGGGGAAAGCAAAAGAATTGTCAAAGGATCTGTGAGAAAAGGTAATCCAACTGTATAAGCCAGAGGAAGGATTTATCAAGGTCTCCAAGGAATTGAGGATGCCAAGAAGCACTGTTTATACTATAATTAAGAAGTGGAGAGAAGGGAGAACTTGGTCCAAACTGATGAATGAAGGATGAATGCAGCATGTTATCAGAAAATACTGGAGGAAAATTTACACTCATCAGCCCAGAAGCTGCACATGAGACGTACTTGGACGTTCACACATGACAATGATCCAAAACACAAGGCCAAATCAACCTGCCACTGGCTACAACAAAATAAAGTGAAGGTTCTGGAGTGGTCATCTCAGTCTCCTGATCTCAATATCATTGGGCTATTGGGAGGAGATCTCAAACCTGCAGTTCATGCAAGATAGCCAAAGAATTTACAGGACCTGGAGGCTTTTTGCTGAGAAGAATGGTCACTTTTACCATCTGAGGAAATAAAGTTCCTCATCCACAGTTACCACAAAAGATTTCAAGCTGTTGTTGATGTTAAAGGGGGAAATACAAGGTATTAAGAACTGGCGTGTGTAAACTTTTGAACACGGGTCATTTTGATACTTTCTGTTGTCGTTACGATTTAAAAAGAGTAAACACAGTTGTCTGTTAATTAATATCTTCACCCAACCACTAACCATGGATGATAGAAAGGTTTTTGTCTTATCATCAAAAAGCCAAACTTCTAATTCTAACAGGTTTGGCAGAGAAGGCCATGATGGCTCCAATAGCCCATCACTGGGGAAAGGTAAAGAGTGGGTTTTTAATCCAGACCTTTCATTCATCAAGTAACTTCTTGGGTTCACTGTATCCAAAGAGTCTAAAATCTTCTTCATAGAGCTTGAACAGCTTTCTCCTGTCCTCCAGGGGCACTGTTCTAAACCAGTCCAGTATTGAGTCAGATGTTGTCATGTTTACATAGGAAGGGGGTAACTCTATGGCATCCTCCAGCTTTAAGATACTCAGTAACTGCATTGCATCTTCCTGAAGAGACTCCTGGTGGCCAACAAAATCATATCTGAAAATAAATACAAACAAAGGTTTAACTCAGACAAAAACTGGCAACTGTTTTATTTTACACAAAGACGTCAGAATAGTGTGTTTGAAAACGGGGACACATCTGCTGTATTTGCACACCTCAGACTAAAAACTCTCTAACTCCTACAGAGTTTTACCTAGAAAGCTCAAATTTCACCCAGATGTAGACGAGACGGTGTAGAAGTGATGTGGTGGATGTTGTATGTCTGAAAGGAAGCATCTTAAAGTTAATGATGTTCAAAAATGGGTTGTGAAAAATTTATAGGACATAAAGACATGGAATTTGTATCAGAGTGAACCCTCACAACGCTCTTCTTTAAATACACAATCTTTGACGTTTCCAGCAGTCATTTTGTTTTCATGCATTCAAAGTAGAGAGACTGCAGTGAGGTGATCAGAGCTGTTTTTTGTTGCCTGATTGATGTTTTTGAAACGCTCAGCCTTGGAGACTTTTTGTTTGTAAGAAACGGACACCTGAACTCTAGTATGAAGGAAACTCCAGTACTCTATTCTCCCTGCTTCGCAATATCACTAAGCCCCCCGATTCACTCCCTCCACACATGTATTCAACTGCTTCCTGCAACAGCTTCATTTCCTTCTTCTCGGATAAAATTTCCAACATTCATCAACAACTTAACCTGACCATACCCGCAAGTTCTCCACCCTATATCCCTGTTGTTCCTCCTTCTCAATCCCTCTCAGTATTCACATTTCCCCCTGTCTCTCATATTGCTGATCTCATCAAAAAATCAAGAACCTCCACCTGCCAACTGGACCCTCTTCCCACCACTCTTGTTAAAGCTGCTGCTCCTTCTCTGGCCACCCTCATCTCACTCATAACCCACTCTTCCCTCACCACCGGAACTGTCCCCTCGCCCCTCAAAGCTGCTGCAGTCACCCTGGTACTCAAAAAACTTGGTTCTGACCCTAACAACCTCAATAATTTCCGCCCTATCTCTAACCTTCCATTTCTATCCAAAATCCTCGAAAAAACTGTTGCTTCCCAACTTCACTCCCACCTGTCCCATAACAATATCTATGAACTATTTCAATCTGGTTTCCGCCCCCTTCATTCCACTGAAACTGCACTACTTAAAATAACCAACGATCTCCTTTTAGCTGCTGATTCTGTTCTGTTATCCATCCTCATTCTCCTTGATCTGAGTGCGGCCTTTGACATTATCTCCCACACCATCCTCCTGGACAGACTTCAAACTATTGGCATCACACAGACACCCCTCAACTGGTTCAAATCCTATCTCTCTGGCCGCACTCAGTTCATTCAACTCAAATCATTCACCTCCTACCCTCTCCTAGTCACCACAGGTGTGCCCCAGGACAGAGCTCTGGGGCCCCTGCTCTTCATCATATACATCCTGCCACTTGGCTACATCCTCCGCACTCATAACATCCAGTTCCACTGCTACGCAGATGATACCCAGCTCTACATCTCCACCAAACCTGACTCCACTCTCCCACCTTCCTCCCTCACCAACTGTCTCCTTGAAATAAAGTCATGGTTCACGCACAATTTCCTGAAATTAAACAGCAGTAAAACAGAAATGTTACTCATAGGTACCAAATCCACTCTCAACAAATACAATAGCTTCACCATTCCATTTGATCACTCCTCCATCTCCCCCACCCCTCAGGTAAAGAGTCTGAGTGTCATCCTCGATAGCACCCTCTCCTTCACATCTCACATCAACAACATAACCCGGGCAGCCTACTTCCACCTCAGAAACATCAACCGCCTCCGCCCCTCCCTCACCCCACACACCACGGCCATTCTGGTCCACAGCTTAGTCACCTCTCGTCTCGATTATTGCAACTCCCTCCTGTTCGGTCTCCCCCAGAAAATTCTCAACAAACTTCAACTGGTTCAGAATTCAGCAGCTAGCATCATTTCTAGGACTCCATCCACCCATCACATCACTCCCACCCTGCAGCAGCTTCACTGGCTCCCCATCACATACCGCATTCATTACAAAATCCTGCTCCACTCTTACAAAGCCATCCATCACCTTGCCCCCCCCCCGTACCTCTCTGACCTCATTCATATCTCTGTTCCTGCCCGTGCCCTCTGATCCTCTTCATCTCTCCATCTCTCTGTCCCCTCTGCTCGCCTTGTCACCATGGGGGGCCCAGCATTCAGCCGCTCGGCCCCCCAGCTATGGAACTCACTCCCACCTGACCTCCGCAACACTCAGTCCTTTCCCCTCTTCAAATCCAGACTCAAAACCCATCTGTTTAAACTCGCCTGCTCCCTCTGACCTTTCACCACCATTGCACTGTTTTGTATTTCAATTTATTGTTTTATATTGCATTATATTGTATTGCTTGTTTTATATCTGTTTTAGTCATCTTTTAATGCACTTATTTCTTGTAAGGTGACCTTGAGTGCCATGAAAGGCGCCCTTAAATAAAATGTATTATTATTATTATTAATATTATTATTAGTAGTACATACAGTTGTGCTAAAAAGTTTACACCCACAACAGCATTTCTGTTTTTTTTTTTTTTTTGGTCAGAAAATATGAATGATAACACAAAACCCTTTCTGTCAGCCATGGTTAGTGGTTGGGTGAAAACATTTATGAACGAACAACTGTGTTTACTCTTTTTAAATTATAATGACGTAATAATAATGACTGCCCATTCTTCTCGGCCAAAAGCCTCCAGGTCCTGTAAATTCTTTGGCTGTCTTGCATGAACTGCATGAACTTTGAGATCCCCCCCCCAATAGCTCAATTATATTAAGATCAGGAGACTGAGATGACCACTCCAGAACAATCTGTGTATCATTCGCTCATTCCATTTTCAAAGTAAAACTATGAATGAAAAAACAGGAAAGCGTATCGTTTCCTCAATATTCGCAGATTGTAACAAAAAAAAAGGCAAAATTAGATAAAATTTTCCAATTTCCATTTATTTCTATTTTTCATCTGAGCAAAAAATTGGAAATTGGAACAGGAGCCAATATCAGTATTTTCATTTTCGTTACAATCGGTGAATATTGAGGAAACGATACGTTTTCTTTTCTCATTTTTGGTTTTACTTTGAAAATGCAATGAACGAATGACACACAGATTCAGAACCTTCACTTTATTCTGCTGTAGCTAATGGCAGGTTGACTTGGCCTTGTGTTTTTGTATCATTGTCATGTGTGAACGTCCAAGAACGTCTCATGTGCAGCTTCTGGGCTGATGAGTGTAAATTTTCCACCAGTATTTTCTGATAACATGCTGCTTTCACCTCTCCATCAGTTTGGACCAATTTTTTCTGTGCCTTCGTAGCTCACACATCCCCAAAACATCTGTTCTGAGGCTAGTCTCTGTGTTCTTTGATGTATTTTATGCAAGATACTTTGTGCAGAAATGGCTTTCTTCTGGCAACTCAAGCATGCAGCCCTTTAATTCTCAATTGCCTCCTATGAGCATCCTAAATTTTCTTTTCCAGAGAGCACTGTATTTCAGCTGCAGTTATTTGAAGGTATTTCTTTGCATTCCTAAAAAAAATTTGTGGCATTTGTGGCTGGAATGTTTGTTGGTCTACCTGACCGTGGTTTGGTTTCAACAGAATGGCTCATTTTCCACTTCTCAGTTAGAGTTTGAACACTGCTCATAGGCATCCTTAAATTCATTGGATGTCTTTTTATAACCCCTCCTTGTTTTTGTACAGTTCACTTAACTGTTCCTGAAAATCCTTTAACATTTTTTTGCTTTCCCCAAGACTCAGAATCTAGAGATGTTGGTGCAGCACTGAAAAAAGATGCACATGTCTGTCAGGAGCTCGGAAACTCA
Source organism: Thalassoma bifasciatum (assembly GCA_008086565.1). Lineage (NCBI taxonomy): Eukaryota > Metazoa > Chordata > Actinopteri > Labriformes > Labridae > Thalassoma > Thalassoma bifasciatum. The sequence goes on from RPOG01006672.1 coordinate 15,807, forward strand.
CTGACCTTTTATACTTTCACTCTGATTACAAGCAAATCAATCACAGGTGAGGATGGTTACCTTTGGTAGACATTTAAACCCATTTGTATCAACATGTGTTCATGTTATTAGGCCAAAATCACCAGGGGATGAAAACTTTTGATCAAGGTCATTTGGAAATTTTTGTTATCATTATGATTCAAAAAGAGTAAACTTTTTTTTTTGTATTTTTTTTGTTTGTTAATGTCTTCACCCAAGCACTAACCATGAGTTACAGAAAGGTTTTTGTGTTACCATTCATGTTTTCTGAGAAAAGGCGAAAAATTCTGAAATTCTGTTGGGGTGGTGTAAACTTTTTAGCACAATGGTATATTTAGAAAAGTGTTGTGGAAGTTTTTCGTTTTGTAAATCTGTGAACACCTATACTGATAGTTTGTAAAGTAGATTGATTCCAATTTCTTTTCTCTTTTGCATGTTTTAGTTTTACAGAGGTCAATCCATCTGACTAGAAAAGCAAGCCCTGTGTCCTCTATGAAGAATTTTGAAAACTGTTAACAAGCTGTCTAGCTGCACAAGAGAGTATGTGCTGTGAGGACAGAATAAAAACACCTTTGAACCTTGAGCTTCAGCTGTAGAATATAAGTCTTACTGTATAAGGCAGGGGTGGCAGAGGCGGTGCATCTGCCTCCAGTGGGGTTCAAATGGCGTTCTCCTCTCAGTTTTAGGGTCCAACAGATACTGGATGAAGTTATAAAATGAAGGAATCACTTGAGATGAAAATGCCTCCTTTGCCGTTCGTGGTGGGTCAGGTTGGTTGGCATACAGACGCAGGATATCCCTGCCGTAGTACTGATAGAAGTACTCATTGAGCCTGGAGAATTTATCCTTGTAGGCTGAGATGATGCGCACAAATGGATCCCGGACAAACATGAACTTGGTGTAGTGCTTCAGTTTTGCCTGTGGTTGAAAAACAAATAAAAACATGTACAGTTGTGCCTTAAAGTTTACCCCCCCCCCCAGCAGAATTTCTGTTTTTTTGGCCTTTTCTCAGAAAATATGAATGATAACACAAAGACCTATCCGTCACCCATGGTTAGAGGTTGAAGACATTTATTAACAAATAACTCCGTTACTCTTTTTAAATCATAATGACAACAGAAACTTCAGAAATGACCCTGTTCATTTTTTGTATACACACACACACTGATTACAAGCAAATAGATCACAGGTGAGGATGGTTACCTTTAGTAGACATTCAAACACATTTGTGTTTCCTATTGTGCATTTATCAGGCCAAAACCACCAGAGTTGAATGAACTTCTTAACAGGGTCATTTATTAAGTTTCTGTTGTCATTATGATTTAAAAAGAGTCAACTATTTTTTTTCCAACAAATGTCTTCACCCACCCTCTAACCATGAGTGATAGAAAGGATTTTGTGTTATCATTCATATTTTCTAAGAAAGGCCAGAAAAGTCAGAAATTCTGCTGGGGGATGTAAACTTTTGGGCACAACTGTACATGGGGCATTCTACAGAAGTAGGCCAAATTGCAGTCACACAATACTAATCATATTCTGAAAAAACAATAAAGTGTTCAAACTTTGCAAACATGCAAGTAACATGTAATGATCTATTTTGCCACAAAACATTAGTTGAGATTCAGTGAAAGTGAATGTATAAAAATTCACGTTTCATATGTCACTTTCTATTGGGAGGTGACAGTCTCAACCTGTAACACCTAAATTTCAATTCATGAAAATACTGTTTTTTCGGCACTTTTTCAAACACTCTATTTCAACAAAAGTTGTTGGTTTCTTATCAAGAGATGTTGAAAGATTCAGATTGATTTTGTAGATATTTTTTAAATTAAAAGTCTTATGTAAAAATTCCTGTCCCAAGTTTATATGTCATTTCTGAAACACCAATCAACAAGGTCTGTGGGCAGGGCCTGGTTTTATCAACACCCCCAGAAATTTCTTCACCAAGAAGAGAGATAACCTTCCTGATCATTCATGGCCAATGATGAGAAGTTAGCTGAAAACATGATTGAGCACATGCCTTCCAAAGTCTGAATATCAGCAAGAGTATTTTTGGAGTGTCGCTATTAAAAGAAGCACTTTGATTTTAATGCTTCATGTTACATTTTCTATCTCAGTACCTGAGTTCAAACTGTGATTTGTAGCCTTGTTGTGCCTGACATTGTTGAGTTTTGCCAACAAACAGCATAAAATTTTTCTACTGAAACGGTCACTACTGAAAGAAATGGAAATGTTTCCATGGCAACAGTGTATGATTTTCACTCTTTATTTAAGTAAGTCTTATGTATAAAAAAAAACATAGGTACATATGTCATATAGATAACTCTAGTTTAAATTTCGTTTGTCTATATGTCAGCCCTGCGATTGACTGGCGACCAATCCAGGGTGCACCCTGCCTCTCGCCCAATGACAGCTGGGACAGGCTCCAGTCACCCGCAACCCTGAACAGGATAGACGGTTAAGAAAATGGATAGATGATAACAATAACTTCAAAAATGACCCTGTTAAGAAGTTTACACAACTCTGGTGGTTTTGTCCTGATAAATGCACAAAAAAATAACACAAATATGTTTGAATGTCTACTAAAGGTAACCATCCTCACCTGAGATCTATTTGTTTGTAAACAGTGTGTGTGTGTATAAAAAATGAACAGGGTTTTTGAGGTTTCTGTTGTCATTATGATTTGAAAAGAGTAAATACAGTTTTTTGTTAAAAAATGTCTTCAATCCAACCACTAACCATGAGTGACATGAGGTTTTTGTGTTATCATTCATATTTTCTGAAAAAAAGCCCAAAAAATCAGCAATTCTGCTGGGGGTGTAAACTTTTAGGCACAACTGTATTTCTCAACCATTTGTCTCTTTTTGTTCTTTGTTTGTTTGTTTGCATAAACTGACCTTCATCTCCAGTTCTGGGAAGCTTGTAAGTCTAGTGATACCTTTGGGGCTGTGCACAAGTTCTTGAGATACTGACATGGGGTCTTGGTATGGTTCACCTCTATTCAGGACAAGCATAACTCTCTTCAAGTTGGTACATGCCACCTGTGGATCAAACAAAGGTATTTTCATACATAAATGACTCTGTGATGACTCACAGTACAATGTAACCTGTATCGCTGCCCTGTTTAATTGACAGACCCAAATATGTCCTGTAAGCAACTTCTAAATGGACCCAATATAAACCATTTACATGAATTCAACATAAGGTTTGTACAAAGTAGCTTTTAAGTGAGTCATTTCAACCATGTTCCCATGTCCTTAAAAACCACAAAAACAGATCATAACTGAGGTTCACAGACATAACTCCTTTATATTTGTCTTTTTCAGCCTGACTCATGCATCAATCAATCGGTGGTCAGTCGCCAGTTTATGCAGTGATCCTGAAAACTGGCAGTGAAGTGAATGTTCCAGTGGATGTTGAATTCACAGCACAGTTGAAACATGGACGGAGTCAATGTAAATGAATCCTACACTGTAACAAATGATTGTCGGATCAAGTGGATGTTAAAAGTTGTTTTGTTTCAGAAATATCCAGTTTAGTTATTTCCTGAATTTCATCCAAAAGGAGAGTATGTAGAATTTTCATGAAAATTAAAAATGTAGTTTTTACAGGAATAATCCTGCTCATTCGTCATCTCTGGGCCTCTGTACTTGTGAGTCAGTGTCTGTGTGTGCCTCACCCCCCAGAGACCCCCTCCTCACCTGTTTTATTAATATTATCAGGACTCAGGACGCTTCTGGGTGGAACAGGAGTTTGTATAGGTGATGACCAGCCAATCACAGCGCGTCCAGTGTGCATGTGACTTTATTTGTTGCTGATAGCGAAGCTATCCTGAGTGGCTACGATAGCAGCCATTGTCACTACCTGATCCGTACCGGCAACCCAATCCGTTCTGCGCCTGTGCATTTATGACGTTGCTTCCGCCGCTCGAGAATATAGTGACGTCACATGCATGTTGATACAGCCAATACAGTCTTCAAAATTCATTTCTTTGGGTAAGGGTTAGGGTTAGGGAAAGGGATGGGGTTAAAAGGGTGAATTCGGGCTAATTTGCTGATGTGTTGCTGACGTAAAATGGGTGTAGCTTTTATATCCGCAGCATATGTCATTTACATGCAGGAAGTCAGGTGTACAGCTGTTGAGTTTCTCTAACACAATGCTGCAGGTGCCAGCAGGCCTGTTTTTACCCTCTTGGAGCCTGATCTACTAAGATCCCAAATACCCAGCACTAAACTGTGTGTTCAAACTAAAACATTGCACACGCTAAAAGTTGGCATGTTGCGAGTGATCTACTAAGATAGTGCGTGCAGTTGGTAACAGGAGCAGACCGCCATATTTAAATGAGGATTTAGTGTGTGCTGCCGTCTGTTTCCATGGAGAGTTTGACGAGGGAGCGGAGTGGCTGTAAATGAAAAATGACATTTGAATTCACAGAATTGCAGATCTAGGTGGAGGAATGTAAAAATAGAGTCATGGTCAATATCATATAAAGATAAACTCTCTCATGCTCACTAGATATCTACTGCACAGAAGAAATCAGCCAGTCTTCTGTGTTCTCGTGATAAAAATGACAGTTCAGGACTCAGTTGGAATGTATTTTAATCTTGGACTTAATCATGAGGACATAACTGCTGTGATTGTGCACTGTCACCGTTACATTGTCTCAGAAATTTAAAACAGATGTTGAAGTCTTTTAATCTGTGCAGGGAAACACCTGTAAAGTAACAGACGCGCTGTGATCTCACTTTAATTCTGAAGTCTTCAAAAAGGAAACGTGGTTCACCTTAGATTTTGTTGCTGACATTATCATAATGTGCACATTCTGTCTACTTGGTGGGGAGCTAATCTGAATCATATTGTAGGCTCAGTTTTTTTGTGCTTGTTTTTTTAAAGAGTTTTTTAAGAGTATTTTAGACTTCTTGGGTTGTGGAGATGCCTAAACATTTGTCTGTAGTTTTTTGTATTCGACCGCAGTCGTCTCTGTGTAATATCGTTTCACTTTGCACCTGCTTTTCACACGTGCAAAATATAGACGCTAAAACAGCACCTGCAACCGTTTCAGGTTTGATAAATCACTTTGCGGGTGCTAAATAATCACATTTGCATCTTCTCCTCCCAGAATGTTGCGTGTCCTGGTGTTCTGCATGCACGCTGCATTATACATGAAGCCAGACGTGCCAAATGGATAGCGCGCTGTTGTGCTCACATGAGAGACTCAGTCCATGTCTGCACTCTGTTAGTAGATCAGCTTTGCGCACACAATTTAGTTTGCGCTTGTTTTTGTACACACAAACCGTTAGTGGATCAGGCCTTTGCTGTGTCATCATAACAGATTTCCATGAGATGGACTGAGATACATCTGTCAACTGATGGAGTTATCTTGCAAATGTAACGCATCATGGACGGGTGCATGTAATTTATGTAAATATAATGAGGTTGATAATGGTCACACATAGCAGACACATAAATTCATCAAATCCACCCATCACGTCGTCACAGTGGGTAAAACATATTCCAACACAGAACGCACTCACCCTAACCAAGTTGATACCCAGCTTCATAGTGCTTCTCATCAAGACTGTGAATGCCTCGCAAAGTCAACCCCAGTAGCAAAGAGAGATCCCAGATGTGTTAATCCTGCTTAGTGTTGGCTAAAGGTCTGCAAAGAGCCACTTCATACCCCAAAAAGTAAACCCACTCCTCACAGGGTCACTAAGGGTCATGATTTTTTTTATTTTTGAATTAGCTTTTCACTGTGTCCTAGTTGTCAGTCAAGGGTTTGCATCAGGGGTTGAGGTTAGTCAGCCAAGCACAGTTTGAAATTCAATCATTACAAATTTAGGATGTGCAGCTTCTCATCTCCGTTTTTCAGAGGGAGGGTGAATTAGAAGGATGCAAGAGTGAGTATGACCGCAAAAGCAGAATTTGCAGTTACCGTGGTATGGTGGGTTATTTCTTATTGGGGTAGTAAGACCATGCCAACACATAAAACCTAACCTATTTTTGAGCAGGCATGATAATCATGAATGATGAAATATGTCAGTTAATACATGCCAAGATATCTATATTTGAAATTCTGGAGTTGACATTCTGAAACTGGGTATGGAGTCTGTATTGATTAATAGTTACATATGGCTGACTTGTTACAGTGTTACCAACAGTCGTTTTAATATTTCATTGAAAATAGTTCCATTTCACCACATGACATTTTTAAGGAGTGGAAATGGAAGAATGCAACATGATTTTGCATTCTAAAATTATTTGCAACTGGCACTATGAAAAATGAAAACACACGTTGACTTGCACAGGAAAAGCCAGACCCAGCCTCTAACTTCATTTTAACATTTTGCAGATTTGATACCCCAAAATATCACTGGCCCAAATCTACTGTATCATACACCAAATATCAGACAAAGGAAGAAGAAAGAAGAGAAAATGGAGGGGACGTGGCTGGCTCATTCTTAGTGTGAACTTGAAGAAAACAGCCAATCCAAACCCTTTCTTTTTTGTGTCAACACATAAGCCAATTCACATTTCCTTGTAGAGTGTTTTCTCAGCAGATGGGCTGCACAAAAGGTTAACATCAGGTTAAGATCACCTTTGGTATGTAACAGT
>RPOG01006674.1:1321-22430 GCA_008086565.1 Thalassoma bifasciatum
CTCTCTCTCTCTCTCTCTCTCGTCCTCTCTCTCCTCTGCTCTGACTCGTCTCCTCACCTCTCTCCAGAGCTGAAAATCAGGGAAATGCCTTTTTCCTTTCAAATGCATCTAAAATAAGCTACTCTCATCCCTTTTAGGAGACTAATGTGTAACGAACTGGCCTTTTCAGCTCGTACTATAATACTCTAACACTATAATTGCATTTAAATATCTTTACCCATCCTCTTACATAATTCAAAGCCCGTACTGGCTGTAAGTAATCACCATGTCTTTCTGAGGAAATAAATATAACTCATAGAAGAGTATGGCGCGATAAAAAAGAAGCTTCCTCTCATGAGTATTTCATAGCAGATGTCCTAACTCATTCACAGCCGTGTCTGCAGCCCCCCCGTGCTTCACTGAGTTGAGAAATGTTCATTAAGGCGTCACATCGTTCTCGATTCAGCCGCTGCCCCAGAGGTCAAAGTCAGAGTGAACTGACACAACATTTAAAGAACTGAGAGATCAAAGCCTGCATTGCGCTAAGCCTCGTGCCACCTGCGTGCAGCGAATCACAATGTCCCACCCTTTTTACTTGTACTTGGCAGTTGGCAGAGGTACAGGAGATGAAAATTAAGTCCACAGACGTGCACACCATCACCTTATTTTTCCCACAGCGACAGATGCATGGCTGCCTTCAATCGCCCTCAGCGGCTAAAAATAATAACGCAAACATGAAGCGTCCTCTCCTGCTGCTGGCAAAGGTGCTCCCATTTCCCCCGAGAGGCCGTCAGTACTCGGGCCATAAAAACCCAATGGATCCCGCTCACAGAGAAGTGAATCACGGGCCTGTTCTCTCCATTTTAATGACAATGATGGAGTTTGTATTGAGCGGGAAGAACGGAAAGATGGACACATTAGAGGGGAAAATGTGGAGTGGTTTTTGAAGGAAGGGAACTGGGAATCTGCAGCGAGAATTCGATATATTTTATGCAAAGCACAGTACAGTGAGATGCCCATTCTCCAGTCTTCCTTTTCAAATATTTGGTGCTTAAAGTCTTTTGGCAGAGGCAGAGCGAAGTCTGAGGTAGGCAGACTTTTCATAGATTTAAAGTTCCAGAGACAGACGGTACATCCCAAACCTATAACTCCTCTCCCAAACACAAATCCCCGAGAATCTGGCTGACAGTTTGAGTGGAGGGAGAAATTCACAGCTCAGCTCGGTGTTAGTCTTTCCTTTCAGTTGCCGGTAAATATCTCAAATCGGAATCAGAATAGCTTTGCTTCCTCTGAGGGCACGGAGAGGCGAGTCGGACCGCTGGGAGACTCCTGTCTGTTCGATTCTTGAGTTTCGATCAAACCTGACGCTCTACCCTGATTCTGCCATTATTACTCACTCGCTCACCTCCTCGGCCTTAAACACACACACACACACACACTTAAGGGAGAGAGGGAGAGAGAGACAACCGTGATGGATGTCTCCTGGTTCACAGTATTAAACAACACCTCCTCACAGACAACATTCATCAGCATTGGCACCTTGCTGCACTACTTTTAGAAAACCAACAGCACATTTCCCTCTCGCCTATGAATCATCAATAAAATCAAGACAGTGTCGAATAATGTCGGAGGCTTGGCTGAGTTCCTGTGACTAATTATCCAAGGGATCCAGTTTGAGGAAGATTTCTGTAGCCAGCAGGGGAATCAGCATGGGAATGCTAGGCAGAAAATTACTGTATTCACCCTTAATTTCTCTGAAATCGAGCGTTTAAAAATGAGAATAAGTCCATTAGTGCCAGCTCCTCCTCGTGGCTGAAGGCAACAGAGAATGCAGAAGTATATTTAATCTGATATGTTGGATTTAAAGGATTTTTTATGTGCATTTTTTGTGTCTTGGATTGAACAAGATAAGACAATCACTCTCATCTCTGTTCTCTGAGTCATGGAAGAAGCGCCAGCTACCAGCGTGTCGGACTACCTTAAAAGGCAGAAAACAGGAATAAATGCTTGAATACTTTTGTATAACTTCTATCTTTTAGTTATTTTTGTCGTAATGTGCCCACTGCTGTATCCATGATCACCATTACTAGTATTGTTCTGTTCAATGGAAAAACGGAAATCTAAGCAAGTCATTATGTCTTATTTCTAGTAAAAATTGTCTTATTGTTCTTAATTTGAGCCACATTCACCAGACCAGGTCATAAAAATGTCTTATTTCAAGTTTTTTTAAGACAAAAATGAGGTGTAAATTGGTTGTAATAAGTCAAAAAAATCTGCCAATGGGATAAGACGAATTTGCCCGGGAAGTTTCTTGAAATTAGAAAGATGTCTTAAAACAAGAATCTTTTATCTTATCCCATTGGCAGATTTTTTTTTTACTTGTTACAAGCAATTGATGCCTCATTTTTGTCTTTAAAAAACTTGAAATGAGACATTTTTATGACCTTGTCTAGTAAATGTGGCTCAAATCAAGAATAATTAGACAAATTTGACTAAAAATAAGACATAATGACTTGCTTAGATTTCAGTTTTTGCAGTGTTCTGGTATAAACTTACTAAAAGAGATCCACACTGCAAAAACTGAAATCTGAGCAAGTCATTATGTCTTATTTTTCGTAAAATTTGTCTAATTATTCTTGATTTGAGCCACATTCACCAGACTAGGTCATAAAAGTGTCTCATTTCAAGTTTTTAAAAATGAAAATGAGGTCTGAATTGCCTGTAACAAGTCAAAAAAATCTGCCAGTGGGATAAGAAAAAAGTTTCTTGTGTTAAGACATTCTTTTAATTTCGAGAAACTTCACAAGAAAATGTTTCTTATCTCAATGGCAGATTTTTTTTTTATTTGTTTCAAGGTCCTGTAAATTCTTGGTCTGTCTTGCATGAACTGCAGGTTTGAGATCTCCCCAGAGTGGCTCAATGATATTAATGTCAGGAGACTGAGATGGCCACTCCAGAACCTTCACTTTATTCTGCTGTAGCCAATGGCAGGTCCACTTGTCCTTGTGTTTTGGATCATCGTCATGTGTGAACGTCCAAGTTCGTCTCATGTGCAGCTTCTGGGCTGATGAGTGTAAATTTTCCTCCAGTATTTTCTGATAACATGCTGCATTCATCCTTCATTCATCAGTTTGGACCAAGTTTCCTGAGCCTTTGTAGCTCACACATCCCCAAAACATCAGTGATCCACCTCCGTGTTTCACAGTAGGAATGGTGGACCTTTCATCATAGGCCTTGTTGACTCCTCTCCAAATGGAACAATGTTTATGGTTGTGGACAAAAAGTTCAGTTTTGGTCTCATCACTCCAAATAACTTTGCTCCAGAAGTTTTGAGGCTTGTGTACATGAGATACTTAGTGTAGAAATGGCTTTCCTCTGTCAACTCAACCATGCAGCCCATTTTTTCTCAAGTGCCTCCTTATTGTGCATCTTGAAAATTTTCCTCAGAGCCCTGTATTTCAGCTGAAGTTACTTGTTGGTTTTTCTTTGCATCCCAAATAATTTCCCTGGCAGTTGTAGCTGAAATTTTTGTAGGTCTACCTGACTGGATTGGTTTCCAACGCATCCCTCATTTTCCACTTTTTAACTAGAGTTTGAACTCTGCTTATTGGCATCCTCAGTTCCTTGGATATCTTTTTATGGCCCTGCAGCTCCTTTAACAATTTTTCGCTTTCCCCCATGACTCAGAATCCAGGAATGTCAGTGCAGCACTGAGTGAAAGATGAAAGCGTCTGTCAGGAGCTCAGAAACGTAAACGGATCATAGGTGAGGATGGTTACCTTTAGTAGCCATTCAAACCCATTTGTGTTAACTTCTGTTTATGTTATCAGGACAAAATCACCAGAGGATGGAAACTTTTGATTAGGATCGTTTTTTAAGTTTTTGTTGTCATCATGATTTAAAAAGAATAAACTCTTTGAGGACACTGACAGTCAGGTATAAAATTTCAGCCGTGGTTTGGATTATAGTATCTTTTCATGTCACTGCCATCACAGCTCAAAAGCAAACGCAACATTACCTCTTGATCCAAAAGAAGACATTTTGTTTACCCTCGTTCCTTGCATCAGATGTAACAATTGAGTCAAAGAGTCTACGGCAAGTCTCAGGGGTCACACCTGTATCCAATGCGCTAAAAGTCAGTGAGCACACAAATAGTGCTGCCAACCTTGAAATGTCATCTGCAACAGCATAAAAAGAAACTTTGTCCATTTAAAACTTCAAAGAAAACTTAAAGACAAAAAGAATTTCCTGGATTTCTAACCCCAGCTCAGAAGTACTAGTACATCAATGTGTGAAAAAAAAAAAAAAACTTCAATTACTGGCAAAAGGTCTCTGTTTTAAATTCCAGTCAAGTATGAAGGCACTCTCAGCGAAACTATCAGAACACTTTCTGCCAGGGAAAACTTCCACGTCTTTACATTTCAATGATTTACCCTGATACATTAATTTGTGAGCAGCATTTAAATGTTTCAGTGAGTTTTAATTACTTTATATTAATTATACAAACTTTTCATAAACTTTAGTGGCATGGCTCTCACATAGAGTTTGCATGCCTCATTGGACACACCAGATAAATAAGAAATTATCATAAATACGAAATAATTTATAGGGGAGTGGAGGACAGAAATAAACTTTTCTGCACAAATAAGAACAAAGTTTTTCCAGCAACTTGTAAGGTTTAAGCAGGTTTAAGGTCTCTCTAGAGTAGCTCATTGATATTGAGGTCAGGAGACTGAGATGGCCACTCCAGAACCTTCATTTTATTCTGCTGTAGCCAATGGCAGGTCGATTTGGCCTTGTGTTTTGGATCATCGTCATGTTTGAACGTCCAAATACGTATGTTTCTTCCATCTGAGTCATTGGTTGATTTGATTTTATTCTATTTTTACATGATGTGAAGCTGAAAGTACAAAATATTTGAAGTCATCACAGAAAAATAACAATGAATAGTAGTTAAATGTTGCTGAGTTTAAGTACACTCAGAAAACATTTATTTGGAAATCTCAAGTGCAAAGTAGAACAGACATTGAAACAATCAAATATGGAAACTTTAAAATTGTAGAGTACTGAATGGAAAAAAAATAGTTTTTAAAAACAAAGCTTTGATATTCTGAGAATGAAGTCAATTATTTTGAGGATTTTCATGACAGGAGAGAGTTTTCAGAGTAATATTGCTGGACAAAAAGGGAATTAATTCTGAAAATATAGAAGAATGAGATTTTGTGAGAAAAAGTAGTAAAAAAAAATTCTTTTTTATGGTAAGAGTATAGTTGCAAGAGAAAAAAAGAGTTGTGAACTTACAATAATTAAGGTATAGAACATAAAGTTTTAAGTTGAGGAATAATGTCGTAATATGAGGGTGAAATTGTAAATTTACAGGTGTAAATTTTTACAGTTTTTTTTTTAAAACAGTCAAAAATCTATGTGAGAAAAGTAATTATTTTATCATATGGCAAGCCTGTGTGTCATTTTTAAAAGGAATATTTGTAGAGCAGCCCGCTACCTGCTGTAAAATCTGCAAAATCATGTGTACTGTACATATTTATTAATCAACATGCTTCATGTTCTCATTATTCTTCAAAATAAAGCAAAGGTCGACCATGGACAAAATGTCCAACTTTATTCTGGTAATATTTTGACTTGAGTCTTTACAGATAAGATTTCTTTGTCTTAAAACAAAGACTAAAACTACTTTCATCATAATATTTTTTACAGCTCTTCATTCAGTGTGTAATCCTGTCCATTGCTTTAAATAACGCATGGTTAAGTGTTGTGTTTCGCATTAAAAAAGAAATTATAGTTGGTTTTAATTCATCAACACAACCAAAAGCACCTAATTAAAAACTAAAAGCTTGTCTTCGTTGTCTAAATCAGCTTCATCAGTGTAAGCAGCAGAGATTAATGCATGCTGCGGGTGCATCAGAGTCATAATCCAAAGCAGTTTAGTCACCAAATTTATTTTCATTAATATTAATCTACTTGTGTGATGTCATTTCATGCTACAGAGCCTATACAGCACCAGCTAATCCCATCGCCTCATCTCCCAGCAGGACGGAGGAACATCAGAGTCAATATTTGAATCTCTGTGATAGGATGAATTGTAAATTTATGCAAATTAAACTTCATCTTAAATGCATAAGTTTGGGCACAATGCAGAGAAAGGGGGGGGAATAAAAAAAAAACAGCCTGTGGCCAGAGGATGGATGTGAGGAGTGACTCAGAGATGATGGTCGCTTTCATGCAGCAGAACACAGAATCATGTTGATGTATTTACGCTGTGTCTATTTTTCTTGGCGTTGGCTGAGCTGGTTTTCTCCCCCCACTATCAATTACTCAGTGACACTTGCCAGCAGCAAAGGCATACACACACACACACACACACACACACACATGAGCACGGCTTTGCTATATGGTCGTGACTGGGATGTGAAGCAGGATTTTGTTATGAAATGTGCCATGAGGAATGTCAACCGCTCGGATGAAAAAGTTGAAAGATTTCCAGTGATCCTATTAAGGCTGCGAACAAGCAGGAATCATTAATCACTCTCTTAAACTGGAATATTACAAGATTTTGTCTCGTTGGAGGCCAAAAGCGGCAGAATTTAGTGTTACTTTTGTCAGAGTGAAATGAATTTTCTGGATTCTGGCCCCTAAGGAAGAATCTCTATAGAGGGATAGCGTATGGAAATCTTACTGTTTTCGACTGAAATGTAAATGAGTGTGCAGCGTAGACGACAGCAGCTGAGTATAATATAATGCATTCCCTATAACGAAAGCCTGTGTTTGAGATTTATACCGTCATCCATGTTTCACTGCCAACAGACTTATGAGGGCGACTGCGGCTGAACCCGCTCAGTATTTATCACCATTTCCACGTAAGCTCAATAATCATGGCCTGACATGTGAGCGTCATGGCTCTCCATCAGTCATGTAGTGACAGAAATGGAAAGATGGCAGCCATAACATGACAGGAAACAGACCGTAGATCATGATCACAGTGTGAGCAGGGTTTCCCCCCATGATGCGTGACACACAAAGTGGTAATAAATGATTTGTGAGTGGGACTCACACGGTGTGGGTGAGCTCCTGTGGCCTCTCCGCCTGCTCCGGGAACACGGGATGCGGCGGCTCTCCGATGGGGACGCAGCCCAGAGATTTACTGATGGCATGGCTCAGCTTTTTGGCTGGAGACTTCTGTGATGAAGGAGGGGGAAAAAAAAACACAAATAAAGTCTCATTTCGTAGTTTATTGGTCTTAGTGCTGTCACTTTCCTGGGGAAGTAAGAGAGTTTCAGAGGTAATATACTTAACTAGGTCAACGGTCTGTTAAAAGAGTGTGCATCAGCAGAAGTTTGTGCAAATTCAGGGAGTGCAAAAATCTGCTAGTTCACATGCAGTTTTGGTGATTGTTTCATAATGTGGTCCCAAAACTACACAGCACATTAAGCCCACTGTTCTGCTCCTGGGTCAATGACAAAAAGAGGGTCTAAAAACGTATTTTTAAAAGTTCTTTGAAAATGGATAAAAACATATTTCTGAGAGAAGAATTATGTTTTCTAACAGATTTCAGTAGTTGACCAACATTTCAAAGATTTTAGGTTCATTATTTTGTAGTATTTTTAATTTGAGCACCCAAAAATGTCAGGTGGCTCAACCAAATATATGAAAATATATTTATATGTTCCTGTTATTTTTTCTGTATGAAATTATTGGCAAGTATCTCTCAAGTGTCTGTAGTGACTCATACATTTTCATTTTGTGTGTTTCATTTCTTTTATTTGTGAAAAAGATCAATAATTTGATGTTAAAATAACATTTCACATTATTACATTGGTTGTACCACCTGACATGGAAATTGTTCCAGTCACCAATGAAGTGAAAAAAAACCTTTTTTATTAGTATTTCAGAGAAATCTACAAACTTTTCCACTTGGTCACAAATGTCATTTGGGCTCCTCTGGCTGATGCAGTTTCCTGTTTCCTGTTTTATTCTCTTCACTTTAAAATAAAAGTCTAATGTTACGGTTGCACCACCCTGACATTTGACAAGGTGAAAATTACGGGGCAAACGTTTTTTAAATTTCTCAACAGCTTTAAAATGATTTTTATTTGCAAAGAATGTTTTATTTAAAATGGTTCAAGCATAAAATAATGCCACTGTATTTTTAATTTCCATTTACAATAACTGACATTCAATTTTTAGAGTTTAATTACTGTGGATACTTGTCAGGACGGTTGCACCACCTGACATTTTGGGGGTTTGAGGAACCAAAACACAAAAAAACATGTTATATTTTAATAGTTTAAAGATGTGTTCAAATAACACAGGTTTCATGGAATAAAGAAATACATGTGATGAAATACTCAATTCATGATGGAAGGAAATATTGCACTCAGACACAAAAAAAGGGACGTCACCTCATTGACCCACATATGTCACGATTCATTCAGGGTGAAAAATTAAATTTTCTCCAAGGGGATAAGTAAAGTAAACCATAATAAATGTTATAAATAAGTTTTTTATATCACAGACAGTGTTTTTTGTTCCATGTAGAAGTGAGGACGCTTTTCATTTCTGTACAACGTGAGATGGAATCAGATTTGGGATCTGCTGTCTATGAATGATTTGTTTTCATTTATAACAACGATTCGGCAACTCAGCAAATTCAATGACTACATTTTACCAAACTTCATTAACTCCCTCTCGTGTTGCTTTGAGAGCGCAGGAAACGTGCAGTGTCTTAACACTCTGCATTAATGTAAAATCAATCCCTGCTCTCAGTCTGTTATTGACGTTTTCATTGTCTCAACAAAAAAAGAACATTACAGTGTAAAAATAGAGTTATCAGAGCCTCGTCTTACCCATGATGAGTGCTCCTTCATCTGGTGCTGGTTGCTATGGGGACCATTGGCATGGCCACGCCAGAAGCAGCTTTGACAGAGCTGGTAGCCATGACACTGCTGGCAGCGGTACCTGAAGCCCATCATGCTCTCGCTCCGGCAATATGAACATTCCACCGGATGGAAGACTGAGCCGTGGCAGAAAACAAAAATAGAGACAGTTTTTGACATTTTAACTATAATAATAATAATAATAATAATAATAATAATAATAATAATAATAATAATAATAACTTTATTTATAGAGCACCTTTAAAAACAACAGTTCACAAAGTGGTTTACAGCGGGGAGAAAATCAACAAACAAACAACAAACAAACAAACAGTGAATCAAATAGCGAGCAACAATAAAAATTAATAATCATACAGACCAATCAGAATTAAAAGAGAAGAGAACTCAGGCAGTGAAAGACCCTATGATGAGACCATGAGGACCAGAGGTGAGAAGGAGTAAAAGAGCAAACAGGAACAATAGAGAGGATAAAAACAACAATGAAATATAGTGGTGAATAAATAAGGTAATAAAAGGATAAAACTGCCTAAAAATTCGAGTGGAAATGATAACTGGAGCGCTCAACTCATTGAAAATGATTGATTAAATAAATAAAAACATGATTAATTAAAATAAACTCATAAGTGAATGAATAAATAGGGAGGTAAATAGATAGATAAATAAATAAGTGAGTCAGCTCTGTAACAGGGTGGTAAAAAATACAAAAGACGACAATAGAGAGGTGAAGAGATAGACACAGTGATAAGAATAGGAAGAAGAGGAAGAAGACGACATCACATAAAAGCAAGACTGTAAAAGTGTGTTTTAAGAAGAGATTCACACCAGATAACTAACACCAGATTTACGGCAACAAAACTCAGCAGCCTGAGGTTTTTAAGTTTGAGCTGCTGAAGATGTGTGAGCATATTTAACAAACTGCTGATGCAGCGTCAGCAATCTGACAAAATGACATTATACAGCCATGAAGGATTTCTACAAATATTCTGAGTTGGGCCTCTTAACACAAAAATATTATCTATTTATTTGTCTTGTCCCATTATTATCAAATTCTCCACAATAAAGTCGACGTAGGGATCTTCAGTCTGGACTTAACAAGTGTTTTCGCTAGTTAGCACCAAAGCTATTCAAATGAATTAGTGACACTTAAATCAGTGGTTCCCAAAGTGGGGGTCGGGACCCTTTGGGGGGGTTGCGAGACATTGATAGGGGGTCGTGGAATGTGTCCCAAAATCGAAAACTATGAACAAATCCACATATCATCCATTATTGTAAGAATAAAAGTAAAAATAGGGGTTAAAGATAATATAAAATTATGCAAACAGAAAATGTTTTATCTGTTTTTCACATTTCTTTGTTGAAGTTTGATGCCGTGAACTCAGCAAAGTGCACATTAGTTGGTAAATTTCCTACTGATCAGTTAAATTAAGTATCCTCAGGTTTTTTTTTTGTTTGTTTTTGTCTGTTTTTGGATTGGCCCATTGGTGTTGTACCACAGCAGGGGGTCGCCGGTCTCGAAAGCTGCCGTTTTGGGGGTCACAGGCGGAAAAGTTTAGGAAACCCTGACTTAAATTATTGTCGCCCTAAAATCAAAGCCATGAGAAGTGTCTCAACTACAAAGCAGCCACCAACACTAGTCTGAGCTACAGCTCCAGTTAAGGAAAATTTCTAACACTATGATGTTTAACTATTAGACAAAAATAATTACAGATGACGGAGATTAAGTTGTTTGTATTACATCAAGAAACTCTAACACTTGGCACTTAGTGGTGCTAGCTCTGCTAGTGTTAACCTCTCTTCAAAATCTGCTTTGATATTAATAATAATAATAATAATAAATTTTATTTATAGAGCGCTTTTCTAGATACTCAAAGACGCTTTACAGACATTAAAAACATCAGTTAAAACAACACAGTAATGATAACAAAAATAATAACCTATAAAAATGAAAACAAGACAAAACAAAACCATGGGATACATTTAAAAGCAGTTAGACATTAAAAACAATTTTAAAAAGATGAGTTTTGAGGAGGGTTTTGAATGTGGATGGGTTCGGACAGGCTCGGATGTGTTGTGGTAAGGTGTTCCAGAGGGTGGGGGCAGCGACAGAGAAAACTCTGTCCCCCCAGGTTCGGTGCTTGGTGTCGGGTGGTATGGAGGGGATATTGTTAACCAGACCAACATACTGCTCAAAAAACCTGTCCAATAATTTTGATCATTGATCATTTTCATGTTATTTTGCTCACACACAACACACTCTTATATTTTGGAAAAAGTTTTTCAGCTGCAATATTTCATTAATTGAGCTCTAAGATGTGCTGTTTTAGTGTTCCCTTTATTTTTATGAGCACTATGCAATTCTGAGAATATAATTTTTCTCATTTTTGACTGTTTTTAAGTTTGTTTGTTTTTTTAACTTAAGATTACTGTTTTAGCATTTAACTTTCTGGAATCTAAACCACTTAAAAATGTGAAGCTAGTTAAAAGGATTTCTACCAACATTTTGTTGTTTACTAAGGTTTGTATATGATTTTAGTAGATTTTTAGATTTTTTTTTGTCTTTTAAATAAGTCAGACAGCTCCTTCAGCTGACCACTGGCAGCTTTAATATAACCGAGCAACCTAAAAATAAGACAAAATTCAGAAATGCTGAAATCTGCAGTTGGTTGGCCTGAGGCTGTTTCCTGTAGTATCTAAAACAACTTTAACCCCAAACCAGAAAAGATGATTTTTACAGTAACAGTACGAAAATTTCTCTATCGGCACACACAGTATTGATGTGATTTTTTATTTTGTTAGATCATGAGTTTGCCCAATCAGAGGTAGACTATGGCTGATGTGGAGGCTCAAAGTCCCATTTCTACACTGCAAAAACAGAAATCTAAGCAAGTCATTATGTCTTATTTGTAGTAAAAATTGTCTCATTGTTCTTAATTTGAGCCACATTCACCAGACCAGGTCATAAAAATGTCTTATTTCAAGTTTTTTTAAGACAAAAATGTGGTGTAAATTGCTTGTAACAAGTCAAAAAAATCTGCCAATGGGATAAGACGAATTCACCCGGGAAGTTTTTTGAAATTAGAAAGGTGTCTTAAAACAAGAATCTTATATCTTATCCCATTGGCAGATTATTTTTTTACTTGTTACAAGCAATTGATGCCTCATTTTTTGTCTTAGAAAAACTTGAAATGAGACATTTTTATGACCTTGTCTAGTAAATGTGGCTCAAATCAAGAATAGTAAGACAAATTTGACCAAAAATAGGACATAATGACTTGCTTAGATTTCAGTTTTTGCAGTGCAGTTTGGTTCCTGTTGACGATTTGTTTCAAAACTCCATGTCAGACACAGATGGATGATGTCACAAAGACTACAAATATTTATTACACAGTCTATGAATGAAGCCCAGTTTGTTGTGGGTTTTACTTTAATTTGAAAACCTATATTTCAGGAATATAATTAGAAACACAAAAGAGTAACTTTAACATGGAAGGACAGTAAATCCAGCTCTTACCATTTTCAACATTAGCAAGTCGATGCATGAGCGGCAGCCACACAAGACACTGAGGGGGAGGATCTGCCATCAACACGTCCAAAAACGTGTTCAGCATTATCTTCTTCTGGATACAAACATATAAAAACAAACAGGACAGGAGAGTTAGAGAGCTGTAAGAAGAAGAAGAAGATGAAAATGAAGGTGTGTTGTTCAGTCTTCTCCTCCTCGTACCTGCTGAGGGAAGCATGTCCGCACCGAATGCTCTGTGTAACCAAAGGAAGGGCCCTCGAACACGGCTGTTGGGAGCTTCAGGACCTCCCGCAAAAACTGATCAAACTTCGCAAACATCATGACTCCACTCGAGTCGGAGATCTGCGAGAAAATATCTGAGACAGCAAATGTCAGACTTAATATTCTGGGTGGAAACAGAGTGCAAAGTGG
This sequence comes from Thalassoma bifasciatum, assembly GCA_008086565.1. Taxonomy (NCBI): domain Eukaryota; kingdom Metazoa; phylum Chordata; class Actinopteri; order Labriformes; family Labridae; genus Thalassoma; species Thalassoma bifasciatum. Next base: position 14,147 of record RPOG01006674.1, read on the forward strand.
GCTTTTGACATTTCTCCTACTGCATATTATTGATCCCCAGACAGTCTGTGCACTCAGCAGAAAGCTAAAATATGCACAGAATGAATAAAATTAACTCTGCTGACATGCTCCAACAGCACCCCTGTGTGTCCAACTTCAGTAACTACACGTAGAAAGCCCCCTGTCCCAGAATACCCTGCAACTGCAACTGGCAATGACATCAGACTACATCAAATCAGGAAAAGTGGTTAAAGCCAAGTTTTAAAATGAAGCCGTTCATAAATATGTAACTACAACGAGCACAGAAATATACTCACAGCGTAATTTATCCACTATTTTCCCTCCACACATTGTTGCCAGCATGGCCTTCATTGAGAAAACGGTCATTTTCCCATGACTCTCACTGCAAACGCAAACAAATGGAAAACACATTAAGTTCTGGTTGTTGATGTAAAGCTTCCTGTGATCAACTGTTGTTGGTAGTTGCATCTTGAGGTGTAGTTTCAGTGGTGTTACTCATTGGATACTGAAGATGGTTGTTGTTGAGGAGGAGAAAACGTTAACAGTGATTAACTTTGGCTGATTACACTGGGGAACAATTTGGAAAAAAAAAATTCTGTTGACTTAGATTTTTAAGCGGATCGAGACTCAAGTTTGCGTGCTGATTCCGAAATTGCTGTCAGCTTTTCTCTCTTTCACATCAAGTTTTTTCCTCACAGCTTCCAGTCCAGATAAGCAAAATTCAATTAGTGGAATTTTGCTTATCTGGAGGGTAAAGAAAAACTTGATGTGAAAGAGAAAAAATGAGATCATTTTTGGATTCAACAAAAATTGTGTTCCCCTGTTTTATTTATACCCTCAAGTTTGGTATCTGTATTTTATTATTTCTTACCAAGCAGCACTTTGGTCAGCATTTTTTTTTTTGTGGAATGTACTTTATAAATACTTTTTGATTGGACTAACAGCAGAAAATCTCCTCGACAAAGAGCTACAATATGTGCTAATACCAGACAAAAAAAATGTGTCGCTGTCTTAAATTTGTGACTAACACAGAAATGAGATGTGTGACCAAAATCATTGAAAATATTTCCAGATGTGAAATTATTATTTTAAAGAAGAGAGTCCAAAATTTGAAATGCTAGATGTGGGATTGTGTTCAGATTTTCAGACTGTTACACGTATCGTCGTAATCTTTGAATCCATCTGTAAACAAATGATCTGTTCTCAAAGTTGCTGTCTTGATGAAAATATCACATAAGGATTTCTCAACTGGTAAATGACATGTCATAGGAGCGAGTTCAAACACCGATGTCTGCTGACCAATCAGAGGGAAGGGGGGATTCTGGAGTGGGGAGTCTTAAAGAGACAGGAACTAGAGGCTGAATTAAGGGTTTTCTAAAACACCAGTGTGAGAAAATTGGGATTTATTTTTTTCAGCTGTAAATCATGTAAAGCTACTCCGGGGTTATCAAAGGAACAGTATAAAGACTAACAAAAAAAGTACAATACCCCTCTTTAACATGGTGTTTTTTACATTTTGATGTCGGTACAACATTTAGACCTGATTTCATTCACAAAAATGAAACTGATTTTTTCAAATTTCAGCCCTTGTCTTTATGGTGACTTAACGTTTTATTTTCCCATCTTTTACACACAAATAAAACAAAATCCAAGCAAGTCATTATTTCCTATTTTATTTTAAATATGTCTTATTATTCTTGATATGAGCTACATTCTCCTGATAAGTCCAGGAAAATGTCTAATTTTATGTAATTTAAAGACAAGAATGAGGTCTGAATTGTTTGTTACAAGTCGAAAAAATCTGCCAATAGGATAAGAAAAAAAGTTTATTGCATGAAGACATCTTTCCAATTTCAAGAAACTTCACGTGCAAATTTTTCTTATCCCATTGGCAGATTTTTTGACTCGTTACGAGCTATTCAGCCCTCATTTTTGTCTTAAAAAACTCGAAATAAGACATTTTTATGACCTGGTCCTGTGAATGTGGCTCAAATCAAGAAAAACAAGACAATTTTTACTATAAATAAGACACAATGACTTGCTCAGATTTCTGTTTTTGCAGTGTAATAACATGCTCTAACGTTCATAAAGCGCCGTTGGTCCAATCTTTAACTTTGAGGATGTGCTCTTCACAAATATTTGCTGCATGAAAATATGAGGGTATATGAAATGTTTCAAAGCTGATATGGTGACAGGTTTTTAAGGACCATGTTGTGAAAGCTTTATCTTTCCTGACATATTAAGAAGTTGTGGTTGCAAGTTTGCATTTCAACTGGACAACCTAACAAAAACATGACGCAATGATTACAAGCAACATTCGAAACATCTCTGTGCATTTTTCATGTTGCATCCAGTCCATGAAATGTAAAAAATGGTGGCCTAATCCTTAAATCTCAGATTAACTTGGTGTTTCCAGGTCATAATAAAGCTGACTCAAGTCTCCTTAAATCTCACTAACTTCCATCAGAGAGCAGCTCTTTGCTTCCACGTTCATTGAGATCCTGCTCCTGAGCTAAAGTAACAGCAGCACATGAAAGCCTGTAATTCACTTTGGACCTCGGGGACAGATAGAGAACTGCTTCCTGCGATGGCGGGCGGTCATTTCCACAAAGTTTCCCACAGACGCAGCAGCAGGAGTAATAACAGAGCCCGACCAGAGCGGCCTTACAGATAAAAGTAAACCAATTGAATGGGTCAATGAATGGGCAGGGCAAGCAGCCAATCAATGGGAGCACACAAGGTACAATAATGAGAGAGAGCTTCACGGTCAATAACAATCCTCTGTACTCCAGGAAGCTCAGTGTGAGAGGCTGTGAGCACAGAGTCACATTAAGAGGAGGGATGGATGGAGAATTACCAACAGACACTTTTTTTTTATCTGCGGTGTGATTCAGAGAGGAGCGTTTTTATTTTCTCTAATATCTGCTAGATTATTGCAGACATACCTGCATCTTTAAAGTATATAGCTGGAGGAAACTGGTGTTTTTTTGGAATCCAGGGACACTATTAGGGAAATCTAGTGCAGGGTTTCCCAAACTTTTCCGCCTGTGACCCCCAAAATGGCAGCGTTAGAGACTGGTGACCCCCTGCTGTGGTACGACACTAATGGACCAATCCAAAAACAGACAAAAACAACCCCCCAGGATACTTCATTTAACTAATCAGTAGAAAATTTACAGACTAATGTGCACTTTGCTGTGTTCACTGCATCAAACTTGAACAAAGAAATGTGAAAAACAGATAAAAAAATTTCTGTTTGCATAATCTTATATTATCTTTAACCCCAATTTTTGCTTTGATTCTTAAAATAATGGATAAAATATGGAATTCTTTATAGTTTTTGATTTTGGGACACATTCTGCGACCCCCTATTAATGTCTCGCGACCCCCCAAAGGGTCCAGACCCCCACTTTGGGAACCACTGATCTAGATTCTCCTCACTGGTCCTGGTAAAGTTACACAAAAGCCACAAATGTTGATATGCAGCTTTCTTTGACTGCATTTTCACATCAGGCCTCATTCACGAATAAAATAAGAAAATACACAAAATTCATTTAGATTTATTTAACATAAAAATTTGACTTCTGATATGCATATGATTAGATTTTTAATGTAAACTAAGTCTTTACTTTAAAGTATCTATCTTGGAGAAACCAGTGTTTTTTTGGAATCCAGAGACTAACAAACACTATTGAGACAAATATAGAGTTTGAAATTTGTTTTTCTTTTTAACACGCAACAAAGGTTGAGATGCAGCTTTCTTTGATTGCACTCATTCACTAATAAATGTGTAGAAACTTCCTGTACAAAATAATAAAATACGCAACAAGTCAAGTCAAGTTTAAACTCACAAGAAGAAGCCGGTTCTTTTACATCTTCATTCAGTTTGCACAAATTTATGACACTGTTTGTCAGAGCAGTGACGATTTATTTAACATAAAAATGTGACATTCTGATATGCACTTGGTAATATTTTTAATGTTAACCAAGTATTTTATTTAAGATTCAATATCATAAGCATAGGAGGGGTGAAAAGGTGTCGGTTTCATGGTTATTCAATAAATTTAGCCAATGCACAGTTTTTATGAATGAATTCTATTTGAGGCTTTTTTCTTTTACTGAAAGTAGTTTTTGAATGTTGTGCTTTTAATTAAAAGAGTCTGTGTTGTAAGGTTTTTAGAAAGCTGGTCATTTGTTCGCAAAGTTAGAAGAAATTCAGGTACGAAAATATTGACATACACTCAAAAAAAGTGAAATCTAAGCAAGTCATCATGTCTTATTATTAGTCAAATTTGTCTAATTATTCTTGGTATGAGCTATATTCTATGAGCAAATGGGATAAGAACATTTTTTATTGTATTTCAAGAAACTTCACATGTGAATTTTTTCTTATCCCATCGAAAGATTTTTTTTTTACTTGTTACAAGCAATTCAGACCTCATTTTTGTCTTTAAATAACTTGAAATAAGACATTTAATGACCTGGTCTGGTGAATGTGGCTCAAATCAAGAACAATAAGACAATTTTTACTACAAATAAGACATAATGACTTGCTTAGATTTCCGTTTTTGTAGTGTACGCTTTTAGGCCAGCGATTGCCAACCTGTGGTCCGTGGCCCCCTGGTGGGCCGCGAAGGTACAGCAAGTGGGCCGCGAAATCATTGCCAAACAAGTGTTTTATTGGAGTGTAATTATATAAAGATACAAGGTACAAATAGAAAAATTAAGATACAAATACAAATAATAAGATTCAAAATGTTTAACTCGGTTAAGTTTTAAAGGAAATGAAAACATTTCTGATTTTAATATATGAAAAAAGTCCCCTAAGAAGACATGTTATTCCTCTATAGATAGCATGACCTGAAAGATAACAACAACCTGAAATGTCATTGAAAAAGAATGTAATAAATCCCAAATTTTCAAAAATTGTCAAAAGTGTAACCGGAGTGCTGAGCCCGAAATGTAACGAAAAAGCATAAAATAAAACCCAAAATGTAATAATTGCACCAGAATGTAACAAGTTGTCATAATTTGGGCAAAAAGTTGCTACGTTTTTGGCTTAACATCTGTTTCATTATCTACCAGATATCACATTTTGGGTTTTATTACATTTTTTTAAATTAAATTTTGGGTCATTGTTACAAATGGGGTGCTAAAAAAAAACGTATATAGCGGTATGTATTTGTTTGGAGGTGGGCCTCAAACATTTTTGAGCTTTAAAAGTGGGCCCTGATTTGGAAAAGGTTGGGAACCACTGTTTTAGGCTGTTTGTAGTGAGGCTCAATGAGTGTTAAAGGACTTTGTCTGTGGTCTACCTGTATCAGCTCAGCCTCACCTGTCGTAGGTGGCCACCATGAAGTTGAGCAGCAGCCCTATGGACTGGTCCACGTTGATCTGGTGTGTGGTCGGCAGCCGCTTGTTGAGCTGGTAGTAAATGGAGGACAGGATCGTCTCCAGCCGTGACACATTGATCTCTGCGTTGTGATCCAATGTGTTGAGCCCGTTGTCACGAAACGCTTCGATCATGTTCCAGACGTCCACCAGATGAACTTTGAAGGGGGTGCAAACAGACAGGAAGCTGTTATTGAAATCCACAGTCATGTTGGGATGAACATTTCCACCTATTACTCATCATCATAGCAGTTTTAAAGACTCACGGTTACATCTCTTCTGCACAAACCGGAGTTTGCACGCAGTCCTGTAAGTGGACAGTCTGATCACGTCAAAGTTTTGAGCTCCTACAAAATAAAAGCACAACACAATCACACCTCTATTTAAGCTATTCATGAAAAAAACTCTTATCAAACACAATCAGGCTCATTTTAGTGATAATTTTACGCTATTTCTGTCTCTGTGTGGGAGGTTTTATACTGTATGCGTGAAGGTCCGTGTATCTGCGGTGCAACTTGGAGACACAGTCAGAGAACAACACGAGCCTTTGCTGACTATGAATAGCGAGGAGATATTTCTCTGTCGCTCCACTCACTCATTTCCATGAAGAGCTGTCTCTTTTCCACCATGGCCTTGCCTCGTTTACTGCCTTCCTCGATCATCCTAGAGCACATCAGACAGCAGAGCATGCAGCGCTTACTGTTGATACATGAAACACTGCACTTTTCATTGTCAAAAATGAGGCATGGAATCTCCATTTAAGATGATTGAAATAGATTATTAACTGTGAAATTAACAAACATATCCCAGACTAATACAGTTCTTTAAAAAAATCTCATACATAAACATCATCACTCGTCTTTCACCTGTCATGTGGTTTGCTCATGTGAACTACTGCACCATGTTTTACAGAAAGAAAACATTATATTTCCTTTTAGTAAAAAAAAGATTTACCCTGCATTGCTCATAAAGGGATTAGTCATCACATCAGTGAATGACTTTACTGTATAATAAACAGATACAGTTTATTTGGTCGATGTTTCCATCAGATGATGCTACCAGGAATGAAATGAACGTTTTCTGTTGTTGTACCTCAGAGCATTGCTTTAACTTAATGAACCTGACTCAATAACCCGACAAAAATACCTCTTTTTTCATTTAATTCACTCGTTCAAACAGTGAAACATGAGAAATGGGGGTTAAGGTAAAGATACTGTAAAAATTAGGAAAATTAACTTCACCTTGGAAGCAAAAAATGTAATAATAAAAAAATATCCTTTTCTTTAAAAGATGTGTTGAACATATTGAGAATATTTACCTGTCATTTTCCCATTCTAATGCCTGTAAACCAAACTTCAGCCTGTAGCTTGTTAGTTTTTCTTGATGGTTGAAAACAGCAAACTGACGCTGTTCAACTGCAGCAAAATCTACCAACCAGTATTTATAAAACTAAAACAGTGTTTGATAACTTTTTTGTAATATATTTGTGCCAGGCTAAGCTTACTGAGAGATACAAAAAATAAAAACAGAAGCTGGGTTGGCTAAACCTCATGTGAGAAATGGAAACACTTAACACTAAGCCTGGATGTGTCGAGTGTAGGGGCGTATCTAAGGGGGGGGCATAGGGTGGCAGCTGCCCGTCTAAAAAAAAGCCTTGTCACCCCTGTTATAAAAATTCAATTGAAAGAAAAGTCAAACCTCAAAAAATTCACTCACTGACTCTGAGATAAATCCAAATTATAAGAAATAAGTTGAAATTTTCAGCATAAGAATCAAATTTTGAGTTTAAAAGTCAAGATTTGTGATTATAAGGTCAAAATTATGATGTCAACAGTCAAAATAATGGGGCAATAGTTGAAATTTTGAGCATAGAAATGAAAGTTTGAGTTTAAAAAGTTGAAATTTGAGATACAGAGTCAATAATTTGAGATATAAAAGTCAGAATTCTGAGTTAATAAGTCACCATTTTGAGATAAAAAGTCAAAATTTGAGATAAATAGTCAAAATTATGGGGCAAAATTTTGAGTTTGACTTTTATCTCAATTTTTTTTTACTTCATGTGTCAAAAAAGGAGAAATATCAACAAAGCCAGATTTTTATTTCAGTATTTGTAACTTCCAGAAATTGGCTTCAAGACATCTTATTCATTTTAACTTTCCAAAACCCAAATGTGAAACAGTAGATTTGATCTCTACAAGGTGATTACATGATGGTTTCCACAATTCTACATTTATTTTGCGTTTTCCTGGATAAACTAATTAGAATATAGACAAACAATAGCTTTTCTAAAAATATCAATCTCTGTGTGTAGTGTTAAAACATCTTTACTCAAACTTAACCTGAAGAATGCAGGAAGCTGCTCCTGTTTTACAAAATCATCTTTTGACACCAAAGAATCTGTTGAACAATTGGAAGTTTCGTTTATACGCTGACACCTGATTTCATTTCAGCTTTGTTGTGTGTTTTCAAAAAGCTGATTGTTCTTCTCTGTCTGTTGTTTCTTCATAACACCTGACAGTCATTCCTTTGAAACAGCAGGTGCTTCATTTCTTCATTCTACTATCAGTGTTGTCAGGCCTTTTAGTGTGATTATAAAAGTCACATTTTCAGAGAAGTTGTCTTTTTAATTTGTAAGAGTTATCTTCGAATACTTCACATATTAACTTGTGCTTCTATGAGGTGTAGTATCGTTATAAACTGAGAGTATTTACCTGTCCCAGGCTGAATGTCAAACAAAGTGGAGCCTCAAACGTCGACCCTGAAAAGAACAGACACATTAAGAGAGTTATTGAGGGTGACTTTCTTCTTCAGACAGATAAGCTTTTCCTCTCTGACAGAACGTAGTACACTTTTAAATAAGTAATTAACACCCCTCCTCTCTCTCCTTTTCCTT